>PVJD01008722.1:0-69680 GCA_004026545.1 Mormoops blainvillei
TATTTCTTGCCTGCCCCCACCCCACACCCTGATAGGAGTTTATTCTTCAAAATTACATCTCTTGAGCACTGAGCTGGATCCATACTCAACTGTTTCTTGGTAAGATACCAGATCCCTTTTGAACCAGCATGGACTCCTCATCAGACACTAGCCAAGGGAGAGAGGCTTTTCATTACAAGTACCTTGTGTCCATAAAGATGTCCCCTTTAATCATGCAAGGAGGTATGCCTTTCATGTAGCAGAAACTCATTTTAAAATGTCATTTGTTAGGTAAATGCTATCTTCAAATATAGTCCTCTGCCAAATGCACCAAAATATTAGGGGAAGCAGAAAAAATAGGGGAATATATCTCCTGGAAAAATGTCTGTGTGTGTGTGTTTGCATCTCTGTGTCAGTCCAAAAGTTTCAAATATATTGCAGAGCATCAGCAATACTGAGACTACTGGCTGGTGGATTGAGAGATAAGACTTAACTCATACTTAGTTATTATTTCAATTTAAAAGGATGTTTCTTTGTTTTCTTTCATATTTATACATTAATTTGTTTTTTAAAGAATTTTATTGATGATCAATTACAGTTTTCTACATTTTCCCCCATTGCTCTCCCCTGGCCTATCTAGCCCCCCTCACATTCAATCCTCCCTACTCCCATTGTCTTCTCCATGGGTACCTTATACATGTCCCTTAACTTAACCCTTCCCCTTCATTACCCCATTATCTCCCTCCCTATGCCATTATGGTCACTGTCAGATTGTTCTTTGTTTCTATGTCTCTGGTTCTATTTTTGTTCACTTGTTTGTTTTGTTGATTAGGTTCTACTAATATGTGACATCACATTATAGTGATATTTTACCTCCTGGTTTATTTCAATTAACATGATACTCTCTAGTTCCATCCATGCAGTTGCAAAGGGTAGGAGTCCTTTCTTTCTTTCTGTGGTGAAATATCACACTGGGTAAATGAACCATAGTTTTCTGATCCACTCATTTACTGTTGGGCACCTAGGTTGCTTCTAATTCTTAGCTATTGTAAATTGTGCTGCTATGAACATTGGGGTGCATAGGTTCTTTTGAATTGGTATTTAGGGATTCTTAGGGTATAGTCCCAGCAGTGGAATCACCAGGTCAAAAGGCAGTTACATTTTTAGTTTTTTGAGGAAATTCTATACCGTTTTCCATAGTGGCTGCAATAGTCTGCATACCCACCAACAGTGTACTAGGGTCCCTTTTTCTCCACATCCTTACCGACACTTGTTTGTTGATTTGTTTATGATGGCCATTCTGTCTGGTGTGAAGTGTATCTCATTGTGGTTTTAATTTGCATCTCTCTAATGGCTAGTGATGCTGAGCATCCTGTCATATTTCTCTGGGTCCTGTGTATGTCTTCCTTGGAGAAGTGTCTGTTCAGGTCCTTTGCCCATTTTCTAATTGGGTTGTTTGTCTTCCTGGAGTGGAGTCATGTGAGGTCTATACGTGTTTTGGGGATCAATTCCTTGTTGGATGGATCATTGGCAAATATATTTTCTCATATGGTTGGTTTCCTTTTCATTTTGTTGGTTTTGTTTATCTATTCAGAAGTTTTTTAATTTAATATAACCCTATAGGTTTACTCTTTCTTTTATACACTTTTCTCTAAGGGATATGTTGGTGAAAATATTGCTGTGTAGGATATCCAAAAATTTCCTGCTGATGTTCTTCTCTAGGATTTTTATGGTGACATGACTTATATTTAAGCCCTTCATCCACCTTGAGTTTATTTTTTTGTGTGGTGTAAGTTGGTGGTCTACTATTTTTTGCACGTAGCTGTCCAGATTACCCAACACCATTTGTTGAAGAGGCAGTGTTTACTCTATTTTATGTACTACCCCCTTTGTTGAATATTAACTGACCATAGAGGCATAGGTTTATTTCTGTGATCTCTATTCTGTTCCATTGATGTATGTGTCTGTTCTTATGCCAGTACCAGACTTCTGATTACAGAGGCCTTGTAATGTAGTTTCATATCAAGTACTGTGAGCCTTCCTACTTTGTTCTTCTTCCTTAAAATTTCTGAGGGTATTTGAGGTCATTTGTTTCCATATAAATTTTTGAAATATTTCTTCTACATCCATGAAATATGTCATTGGTATTTTAATAGGGATCGAATGGAATCTATAAATTGCTTTCCATAGTATGGACATTTTAATGATGTTAATTCTTCCAGTTCATGAAAACAGTATGTTTCCATTTATTTGTGTCTTCCTTAATTTCTTTCTTCACTGTTGTGTAGTTTTCTTAGTATAGGCCTTTAACTTCTTTGGTTAGTTTTATTCCTAGGTATTTTATTTGTTTTGTTGCTAGAGTAAATGGGATTCTTTTTCCTAATTTTTGTTTCTGATATTTCATTGTTGATGTACAAAAATGCCTTTGATTTCTGAATACTGTCTTCATATCCTTCCGTTTCAACAAACTTACCTAATAGGTCAAGTCGGTTTTTTGGTGGATTCTATAGGGTTTTCTATGTACACCACCATGTCATCTGAAAACAGTGACAGTTTTACTTCCTCCTTTCCAATTTAAGATGAGTTTTATTTCTTTTTCTTCTCTGATCACTATGACTTAAACTTCCAATACTATTTTGAATAGAAGGGGTGAAAGCAGACATGATCCTGTTCCTGATCTTAGAAGGAAAGCTGTTATTTTTTGCCAATTGAGTATGATATTGGCTACAGGTTGCTTGTACATGGCCTTTATTATGTTGAGGTGTACTCCTCTATTCCCACTTTGCTGAGTGTTTTTATGATACATAGGTGCTATACCTTATCAAATGCTTTTTCCTCATCTATTGATATGATCATATGATTTTTGTCTTTCTTTTTGTTTCTGTGATGTATTAGGTTTATTGATTTGTGAATATTGTATCATCCTTGCATCCCCAGGATGACTCCCACTTGACCATGGTGTATGATCTTTTTAATATATTGCTGGATGTGGTTTGCCAATATTTTGTGGAGGATTTTAGCATTCATCTTCATCAGCAATATTCGCTTGTAATTGTCATTCCTTGTGTTTTCTTAATCTGGTTTTGGGATTGGGATGACGCTGACCTCATAAAAAGAGTTTGAGAGTCCTCTCTCTTCTTGGATTTTGGGGAATAGTTTGAGAAGGATAAGGGAAAGCTCTCCCTGAAAAGTTTTTGTAAAATTTTCCTGTGAAACCGTCTGGTCCAGGGCTTTTCTGTGTGGGGAATTTTTTGATTACTGCATCACTTTCAGTATGTGTTATCTGTCAGTTCAGGCTTTCTCCTTCTTTTTGAGTTTTGGAAGATTATATGTTTCTAGAAATTTTTTCCATTTCTAGGTTTTCAAATTTCTTGGCATACAGTTTTTCATAGTAATTTCTTACAATTCTATGTATTTCTGTGATATTGATAGTAATTTCTCCTCTTTCCTTTCTGATTTTATTTATGTGGGTGGTCTCTCTTTTTTTTCTTGAAGAACCTGGTTAAAGGTTTGTTGGATTTGTTTATATTTTTTAAAGAACCAGCTCCTGAATTTGACCTTTTGAATTGTTCTTTTAGTCCCCATATCATTTAATTCTGCTCTGATCTTGATTCCTTCCTTCCTTCTACAAGCACTGGGCTTTGGTTGTTGTTCTTCCTGTTCTTATAGATGTAGAGTTATGTTGTTTATTTGAAATGTTTCTATCTTTTTCAGGTAGGTCTGTATTGCTATAACTTCCCCCTCAGGGCTGCCTTCACTGTGTCCCATAGGTTTTGAACTGTTGTATGTTCATTTTCATTTGTTTCCAGAAACTTTATTTCTTCTGTGATCTCATTATTAACCAATTAATTGTTTAATAGCATGCTATTCAGTCTCCAGGAATGTTCATCTTTTTGAGTTTTTCCCTTGATGTTGGTTTCTAGTTTCAAGCACTTGCAGTGTGGGAAAATGCTTGATAAGGTTTCAATTTTTCTTGATTTCGGTGAGGTTTTTTTGTGTTCTATTCTGTGATTTGTCTTTGAAAATGCTCTATGTGCTTTGAAAAGAATGTGTTTTTTGGTTTTGGGGATGACAGGCTATATATATATCAGTTAAGTCCATTTGGTCTAAGATGTTGTTCAATGCTGCAATATCTTTGTTGATATTTTGTTTGGAAGATCATCCATTGTTGACACTGGGGTATTAAAATCCCCAACTATAAGTGTGTTGCTGTCTATACCTTTCTTGAAGTCATCCAAGATTTTCCTTATATGTTTGTGTGCTCTTATGTTGGGTGCATACATGTTTACAATGTTTGTCTTTGTGGATTCTTCCTTTGAGTATTATGAAGTGTCGTTCTGTGTCTCTTCTTATGGCCTTTGTTAAGATGTCTATTTTCTCTAAGTATGGCAACCCCAGCTTTTTTTTTTCCTGTCCATTTGTTTGGAATATTTTTCCCAACTATTCACTGTCAAACTGTGTAGGTCTTTTGTTCTGAGGTGGGTGTCTTGTAGGCAGCATATGTGTGGGTCATATTTATGTATCCATTCAACTACCCTATATATTTTTATTGGAGCATTTAGTCCATTTATATTTAAGGTTATTATTGATAGGCACTTATTCATTGGCAGTTTCCCCTTTGTACCCGTGTTCCTCTCTCTCTCACTCTTTTTATTTATCTCTTTAAAACCATCTGTTTAGCATGTCTCTGATGCTTCTTTGGTGGAGCTGTATTCTTTTAGCCTACTTTTGTCTGGGAAACTCCTTATTTTACCTTTCTTTTTAAATGGGAACCTTGCTGGGTAGATTAGTCTTGGTTGCAGGCCTTCATTTTACATTACTTTGAATATTTCTTGCCTTTCCCTTCTGGTTGTAGTGTTTCTCTTGATAAATCAGCTGCTAGTCTTATCAGAACTCCCTTGAAACAGAGAACTTCCTGTTTCTCTCTTGCTGCCTTCAAGATTCTCTCTTTGTCTTTGAATTTTGCCACTTTAATTATGCTGTGACTTAGAGTGGGCCTCCTTGTTGTCCTCTTGATTGGGACCCTCTGTGCCTCCTGAACTTTTATGACTTGTTCTCTCATCAAATTAGGGAAGTGTTCCATCATTTATTTTTCAAACTTGGTTTCTATCCCTTGCTCCTCATCTTCTCCTTCTGGTATCCCTATTATATGAATATTATTAAATTTCTCATTGTTTTGTAGCTCTCTTAACCCCTCTTTTTTTTGTTTTGAGTCTTTTTCCCTTTTCTTGCTCTTACTGAGATTTTTCTACCTTGTCCTCCAGCTTGCCGATTCATGTATCCACTTTATCTAGTGTGCTTTTGACTCCTTTTACTGTGTTCTTCAGATTCACAATTGTATTGTTCATTTCCTCCTGGTTCTTATTGACAATTTCTATGTCCTTTTTCATGCTTATGTAGTTCACAGTAAGTACCTTGTAACCTACCTGTATTTGCCTGTAATTCTCACTGAGCTCTTTGAGCTTTCTTATAATCATTGTTTTGAACTCAATATTTGATAGTTTACTTCCTCTACTACAGTTTGCACTTTTTTCTGAGTATTCCCTTCCTTTCAATTCAGCATTGTTCTTTGTCTCCTCATTTTAGAGGAGACACTTCTTGTTTGTTTCTGATTCTCAAATTGATCTCTTTTGACTTTCTGTCTCTGTGGTGTGAACTGGTATAGTAAGAGACCTGTGAGATTCAGTGGTGCAGTCTCCTTGATCTGAACTTGGTGATTGTGGAATACCCTTTATTTCATTTATGTTGGCTCTCTGATTTTAATTGGGTTTTAATTGTTGTTGGGTCATTCTTTTGTGGGCCCTTCACTCCATATAGCTGAGTAAGGATCTCTGCATCCACCATGTCTTGTATGCTGTTGTGCAGGTGCACTGTTTTTTTTCTTTCTGGATATGCCTCTGGTGACATCAGGTGATGTTCCAGCCTGGCCTTAGGCAGCCTGTTTAAAACTACCAGAGATCTACCATCTATGGCCGACTCCTTCAGTTGTTAATCTAGTCACTTTGCAATTAGCAGTTGGCCGTAAGAACCAGAGGGTGGAGCAGAGTAACTCCTGGGGTGTGGTTATTGTTTCCCCTCAGGTTGATGCCATTTGGAGAGGAATGCTCTGTCTGAGCGTGTTGGCTCCTATAGTATGGGGGATGACTCAGCACCAGGATCTTGGTGACTGTTCTTTCAGTTCTCTCCCCATAGCCTCTGTCCCCAGTCTTTCCTCAAGTGTCTCTAGTCCACTAGGCCCTTTAAATGACTCTTTGTGTCTCTAGCAATTGGTATCTGGCAGAGAGAGACTCTACTACTTCTCTCGGGTGGACGTTATCTGTGTACTTTTTGGGCTCTGGTGCTGTATGCTGGGGAGCCCAGCTTGGGGTTTAGATCCCACTCTTCTCAGGAACACCCTTGCAGCCACTGAGATATCCCTCTGGCACTTAAGCTACCACCCATGGTGGCCCAAGCAGCCCTCTCATGTCCCCTCCACACTCCCAGCAGTCACATTGTGTTGAAGCTGTTTCTTCTGTGTGTCTGTGACTATAAGAATTTCTGGTTTCTCAAAAGTCTATGCACATCCTGAACTGGAGACATCAATAGACAGTAGATCCCTGGAAGTCTTGAACAGGCTGCCTAAGGTCCGATGGGGTCAACATCTCACATCATCAGAGGTGGATCCAGAAAGAAAAAAACAGTGGTAAACACTAGAGGCTACTGAAATGAAATCCACAGTGGTGTTCTCCATGATTTCTGATATTTTCTTTCCTGCATAGCTTTTTAACATTCATTTCTTGTCCATCAAGTTTGTGCATAGTAAGTCACTAGATTTTATATTATATTTTATTTCAGTTGATATATTTTGCCCCTCCTCTTTCTTATTCCATTTCACTTTCTTCCCTCCTCTCATTATTTTTGTTTTAAATGTTGTTTTCTCTCTTGCTGCAGTTTGATTCCATTCTTCAATCTTAATATTTCTCCCAGTCCAGACTCTCAAAACCAATTTTCTTGTCAATGGTCATCTCACATCTTTTTCCCCTGTTCTTAAAATACCTGAGTTCTCTCTCCACCTTTAACAATCTTTGCTAGTTGATTTTTGATAAGGTAGTTTTTTTTTCCATTTTTTTCAATTTCTTTTCTAGATCTTCATAATTCTGTACTTGAAATATCAAATTTTACTGGCCCTTTCTCCTACTCCTTTTTTTTTTGTCTCAAATTTTAAATTTTGCCCTGTCTTAGCCTTTTTTTTCTTTTTTATTTCTTCTTTCTCTCTTTTCTTCTGCCCTTTGATTTTTCTTTTTGTCTCGTTATAATTTTCCCTGTCTTAGCTTGGTTTTCATTCCTCACTCTTAGTATTCCTTCTAACTCTCTCATTTCAAAATCACTTCCCATTCTTCTAGACACATTTTCAACTTTTCTTTCTTTTTTCCTCTTATTCCCATCCCACTTATATTAATTTTAGCTCATTTGTTGTTGATAGTGCTGTGTTGGATCTTTCTCTCCAATTTGGTTCCTATATTTTTATTATTTATTTACTTTTTTCCTTCTTTTTTCTTTCTCTCTCACTTTATTTTGTTTTATTTCTGTTTAAACCTAATAGTATATGCTTCCCTTCTCATACTCCATTCCTCCTTCTTCATTCCCTTTATTCTTCATGATGTAAATTTTACTTTCTCTCTTTGCACTCCTCCAACTCCCAACTCTTATTTGTGGTCCTCCCTCTGCCCTCTCAAAATCATTTTTCTTTCAGTAGGAAACCTCATATTCACTCTCTTTTCTTATAATGGTCTTAATCCCACTACAACCTTATTAATACTGGTTCCTTTGCTGTTGATAGTGGGATTGTGTGGGGTAGTCATTTTTTTCAAATGTGGGTTTGTTTCTTGGGATTTGTGTTTTTGTTCTGGCAGCACCTACACAATAGCATATAAAATGTGGGCAGAGTGACCCTCAGTCAACTAGCTGGAGGGAAGGACCCACCAAATAATGACCCCAAAACAATCTAAACCCTTTTATATCTAGAAAACCAACATAAATGGCATAAAGGGCATCCCAAGAGCATAACATTCAGGAGATCAAGGAGACTGCACCACTGAATCTCACAGGTCTCCCACCATAGAAGTTCACACCACAAAGTCGGGAGTCAAAACAGATCAATTTAACAAGCATGAGCAAACAGGAAGAATTTCACAAATAATTGGAAGACAAAGAAATACCCCCCAATCAAAAGGAAAGGAGACATTCTCAGAAAGAGTGCTAAATGAAATAGAGGTAAGTAAACTATCAGATATTTAGTTCAAAACAATGATTATGATGAACCTCAATGAGCTCAGTGAGAATTACTAAAAACTACAAGGAAACTATGAGGAACTTACAGAAAAAAATCATCAAAAAAGGACATAGAAACAATCAACAAAAGCCAAGAGGAAATGAAGGATACAATTTCTGAATTGAGGAGCAGAATAGAATGAACCAAAAGCAGACTACATGAAGTAGAGGATCAAATCAGTGATCTAAGGACAAGGTAGAAAAAAAAAATCCCAGGGAGATCAAAAAAAGGGAAAAAAAAAGACTCAAAAAGAATGAAGAGGAGCGAAGGGAATAGCAGGGCAACATGAAACACATAATATCTGTATGACAGGAATACCAGAAGGAGAAGAGGAGCAAGGGATAGAAAACCTGTTTGAAAAATTAATAATGGAAAAATTCCCTAATTTGATAAGAAAGCAAGTCACAAAAGTCCAGGAAGTACAGAGGCTCCCTAACAAGAGGAACCCAAAGAAGCCCACTCAAATATGCATCATAATTAAAATGAGAAAATTCAAAAGCAAAGAGAGAATATTAAAGTCAGCACAGGAGAAATAGGAAGTTACATACAAGGGAGCCCCGATAAGGCTAGCACCTAACTTCTCCACAGAAACATTACAAACCAGAAGGAAATGGCAAGGAATATTCCTAGTCATGAAAAGCAAGGCCTACAATCAAGACTAATATATCCAGCAAGAATCTCAATTAAAGTGAGGTGCAAAATAAGTAATTTCCAAGAAAAAAGTAGGCTAAAGGAATACAGCTCCAACAAAACAGCAGTGAGAGACATGCTAAAGAGGCAGCTTTAAAAAGATGAAGGAAAAGTGTGAGAGAGAGAGAGGAACACAGATCCAAAGGGGAAACAGACAATGAATAAGTACCTATCAATGATACCCTTAAATGTAAATGGGTTAAATGCCTCAATCAAAAAACATATGGAGCTGAATGGATAAGAAAACATCACCCACACATATTCTGCCTACAAGAAACTGACCTCAGAACAAAAAAAACCTACACAATTTGACAGTGAAATGTTGGAAAAAATATTCCAAACAAAAGAACAGGAAAAAAAAAAAAAGCTGGGGTAGCAATACTTAGAGAAAATAGATATGTTAACAAAGGTCATAAAAAGAGACACAGAAAGACACTTCATAATACTTATGGGAAGAATCCATCAAGAAGACATAAACATTATATACTTATATTCACCCAATATAGGCACACTCAAAAATATAATGAAAATCTTGGAAGACTTTAAGGAAAGTATAGACAGAAACATAGTTATAGTAGGGGATTTTAACACCCCACTGTCAACCACGGGAAGCTCTTCCAAATAAAGTATTGACAAGGATATTGTAGAACTGTACAATGTATTAAATTGAAAGGACTTAACTGATATATACAGAACCTTTCATTTCAAGGAAGCAAAATACACATTATTTTCTTGCACATAGAACATTTTCAAAGATAGGCCACAGGATAGGACACAAAATAATCCTCAAAAATTCAAGAAAATTGAAATCATATGAAACTTTTTCTCAGACCACAAGGGCTTTAAACTAGAAACCAACATCAAGGGAAGAACTCAAAAACATTCAAACTCATGGAGACTGAAGAACATGTGATTAAACTATAATGGGTTAGTAATGAGATCAAGAATGTTTCCAGTAAGTTTGTGGAAACAAATGAATATTAATACAGAACATTCCAAAACCTATGGGACACAGAGAAGGCAGTCCAGAGAGGGAAGTTCATAGCAATAGACACCTACATAAAAAATAGAAATACTTCGTAATGCCTGTCCAGAAAATGGTTTTACTGAGATCTGTAAAACCAGTGGTTTGTTATGGACAGAATATTTGTCACTATGCAAAAAAAGAAAAAACTAATAATAAATAAAAATAAAATAAAATAAAATAAAATAAAATGAATAAAAAAGAAATATTCAAATGAACAGCCTAACTCTACATCTATAAGCACTAGAGGAACAACAACAATCAAAGGCCAGGACCAATAGAAGGAAGGAAATCATCAAGATCAGAGAAGAATTAAATGATACAGACACTAAAAGAACACTTCAAAGGATCAATAAATCCAGGAGCTGCTTCTTTGAAAAGATAAACAAAATCAAAAAGCCTTTAACCATACACATCAAGAAAAAAAGAGAGAAGGCCCAAATAAATAAAATCAGAAATGAAAGAGGAGAAATTAAAACTCATGCCACAGAAATACAAAGGATTGTAAGAAACTACTACAAATAACTATATGCCAAGCATTTGAAACCCTGGGTGAAATGGACAAATTTCTAGGAGCATAACATGCTTTGAAACTGAATCAAGAGGAAACAGAAAGCCTGAACAGACCAACAACAGAGGGTGAAATTGAAGCATGAACAAAAAAACCTCCCAGGACACAAAAGCCCTGGACTGGAGAGTTTCACAGGAGAATTTTACAAAACATTTAAGGAAGAGCTAACTCCAGTTCTTCACAGAATATTGCATAAAATCCAAGAAGAGGGAAGATTCCCAACCACTTTTTATGAGACCAGCATCTTCCTAATCCCCAAGCCAGATAAAGACACAACAAAGAAAGAACACTACAGATCAATATCTCTGATAAACATAGATGCAAAAATCCTTAACAAAATATTGCAAACCACATCCTGCAAAACATTAAAATGATTATAATGCCACGTTCAAGTAGGATTCATCCCAGGGGTGAAAGGATGGTACAATATTTGGAAATCAATAAATGTAATACATCGCATAAACAAAAGGAAAGAAAAATCACATGATCATATCAGTAGTTGTGGAAAAAGCAATTGACAAGGTACAGCACCTGTTTATGATAAAAACACTCAGCAAAGTGGGAGTAGAGGGAGCATACTGCAACGTAATAAAGACCATATCGAGAAACCTACAGCCAACATCATATTCAACAGGCAAAAATTAAAAGCTTTCCCACTAAGATCAGGAATGAGGCAAGTGTGTCTGCTTTCACCACTTCTATTCAACATATTATTGGAAATCCTAGCCACAGTCATTAGAGAAGAAAAAGAAATAAAAGACATCCACATTAGAAGGGAGGAAGTAAAACCATCATTGCTTGCGATGACATGATAGTGAACATAGAAAACCCTATAGACTCCACCAAAAAACTACTCAACCTAATAAGTGAATTTGGCAAAATAATGGGATACAAAATCAATATTCAGAAATTGAATTCATGTTTGTACACCAACAATGAAATATCAGAAACAGATATCAGGATAAGAATCCCGTTTGCTTTCACAACAAGAAAAAAAAAGTACCTAGGAAAAAAACCTAACCAAGGAGGTAATAGACCTGTACTTAGAAAACTACACAACACTGAAGAAAAAAATTAAGGAAGATATAAATAAATGGAAGTATATACCATGTTCATGAATTGGAAGATGTACATTATCAAAATGTCCATATTACCCAAAGCAATTTATAGATTAAATACAATCACTATTAAAGTACCAATGACATTTTTCACAGATATAGAACAAAAATTTCAAAAATTTATATGAAACCAAAAATGACTCTGAATAACTGCTGCAATTTTGAGAAAAATACATAGTAGGAGAGATCACCATACCTGATATCAAACTATAGTGCAAGGACACTGTAATCAAAACTGACCAGTATTGTCATAAGAACAGGAACATAGACCAGTGGAGTGGAATATAGAGTCCCAAAATAAACCCAAGTCTCTATGGTCAATTTGTAATCAACAAAAAGGCAAGGAGCATAAAATGGAGTAAAAATAGTCTCTTCAGCAAATGGTGTTGGGAGATCTGGACAGTTACATGCAAAAAAATGAAACTCAACCACCAACTTATACCATACACAAAAATAAACTCAAGATTGATAAAAGACTTAAATATAAGTCATGAAACCACAGAAGTCCTAGAGGAGAACATAGGCAGTAATATCTCAGATATTCCATGCAGCTATATTTTCATGGATATGTCTCCTAGAGCAAAGGACATAAAGGAAAGAATAAGGAAATGGGACTTCATCACAATAAAAAGTTTCTGCACAGCTAAAGAAAACTTCAGCCAAATGAAAAAGAAACCAACCATTAGGGCAAATATATTTGTCAATGACATCTCCGAGAAAGGTTTGATCTCCAAAATATATTAAGAATTCACATGACTCCACTCCAGAAAGTCAAACAATCCAATAAAAAATGAGCAAATATATATCAGTAGTGTGATCTGAGGAAGCATCCCTTAATAAAACACAGTAATGTTGCTGCAGTAACCTGTCCAATAATGGGACTAAATAATGACTATAAATAAGTATCTGCATAGGAGTTTAGGTCAGGTTTTATCATTAAATGAGTTTTTCTCAAAGTTATTGACAATAATGTTTCCCAGAAATTGCTGGATTTCAGAATTGTGATTAAGGGATTATAAGTGTTGATGAAAATACTATATGAAAAATTGACCATACTTATGTTGATAATTACATATAGATATAATAGATACAAAATAAACACTTTGTCAAATGTAAGCGTAAATTTGCCTGAGACACAATGAAATAAGACATGAAATGATTTTACCTAAGACTTCTTACAGCTAAACCTATTGCTGTGTTCTCAGGAAGGGCCCTATGGCTGGTCAACCTTGACAAGGACTGTTTAGGGAAAACTAGTATAGAAAGAACAGGAAAAGATACCATAGCTTTTCATGCTCCCACTGATGGATTCTTGGGGATAAGAAGGAAGGTGGATTTGAATTCAGAGAGGATGCTAAGAGAACTTAAATTCATTTGTGGGAGGGCAACACATTTAAAATGGAAGGAAAATTGCTCTCCTCAGTACCTTTCTATGCTCCTACTATCCATCTGTTGTTCCTGAGGTTGCTGGAAAATCTGGCTGCACCCAGCATGATGAGGAATATAAGCCGCACATCTAAGTCTGATCCTCACTTCCTGTGAGCCGAACTTGCACCCAGCTGGGGCTGCTCCCAGGGACAAAAAGTACATATGAAACCAAAACATTATCTTCACAAGCAGGACAAACATTAATATAATGACTGGTTCACAGCCACATTCTTGTATAGAATCCTGTGCAACTTTCATGTTAAATCATCACAATATTTACTTTCAGTTCCTTATCAAAACCCATTATCTCTTCAGCTGGTTAAACTTCCACTTCTGCTACATTTATTTTCATATGTTGCTAATTTATTTTCTGAATGTATATTAAAGTGGCTATGAATGAAGGTAGCCCATGCAATACTTGATTGTGCCTTGGATATGAAGGGCTAATGTGCAATTTACACATTCATCATTCACCAAACTGTATTAGAATTATTTCCCATGCACCATTTACTCTCATATTTTAATAAACTGCTTTTAAAAATGCTAGCAGTTACAATGAAGATAATGTGTGACACTAAAAATCATGAACACTTAATATATTAAACCATCTACTCCACAGCCTGTAAATATTGCAAGTGTATTCTATGATTTCACCCCTAATATAATACAACTTTTCAAAGGACCCATGTTTGTAACACCTTCAAAGTCAACTGCTCAACCTTTACAAAGATAAGATTTTGCTATTGTGTTCATCAGAGTGAGCAGTCTTTACTGAATGGACCAAGTCTCATTTTAATCCCAACCACATTTAATAAGTCTTCATGGTCATGGACCAGACTGAGGATGAAGAAGTTGATTCAGCAAGTAAATGACCCTAGTAGAGATATCCAGGTTTAAGGAAGGAGATAAAAAAAGCAGGTCAGTAGGAGAGAAATTTGGGAGGTATTTCAGATGCATTCTCCTGACAAGTTTTGTTGACCCTAGTATGGAAAGTTTGAGAGTACCAAGCACCTTAATCTCTAGACATGACAGTCTCTCTTTGCTGATACAGACCAGTCCTCTTTCAATAAAAAACCTTTCAATATGATACCATATGATAGAAAGTCTGGAAGCCACATGGAAGAACTGGAACTAATTTGCCTGGAGAAGACTCTGGAGCAAGCAGGAGGGTGGCTCATATGATAACGGTCTTCAAAAACCATTATCACGGAAAGGGTGTCAGCTTATTCTGAGGCCCTTCCAAGGTAAAACTAGGGGCAATGATTTAAAGATATAATCAGGAAGGTTTCACTTCATCAGGAAGGACTTCTAAAAATCTATAGGTGACCACAGAAAGAAGCCCTACCTTGTAGACCAGTTAACTTCATACCCTTAGATGACTGGATAGCTGGAAATAAAGAATGTGGTAGAGGGATTTCTATTGTGGGTGAAAAATGGGACTGAATGACCTCTAAGGTGTCTTACAATCACTATGAAACTAAAGTGTATAGATTTTTAGGAAGACTAATTATGGACCTTAGAGAAAATGTGTGAGGAGACATGTGCACTATCTGCTCCTTGAGGCAGGTTTGAAGTGACCTGCTCCTAGCAACACTTTACTAGACATAGAGATCTTGTATGATTAAAAGCTACATTTCTGTAGGGATATTTTATGAATCAGACTTTTCATTAATTCAGGTTAACAGACTCCAGAAAGCCAAACATCTGCATCAGTGCTGCCTGACTCGAATTTAACTATAAAATTCTTTCTCAGGCAATAAATAGGGATGATGAATAGGCCATTCTGCTCAATCAAGCTGGGTGGACAGCAAAAAGGAAAGGTTCCAGAATGGGAAATGACTTTGTAGTGGGAAATAGATATGGGAAGGCTTTGACAACCAAGTTCACAGGGTGTTGATCTTGGCAACATATTTCACAAGGCCCAAAACTTCCCAAAGACATGTAGCATGAGATGTTTAATGGTGGAGTCCTGCATGAAACCCTTGTCTTTAGTTGATACTTGCACAGATTTCATCAAAATGACTCTTTTTCGAGTTTTATAGGGATCAAATGTCTGTATACCAGATAATTTGGAATGCTTTCATATATGATTTTCTTATTAAGTTGTACATGGGGCAAAGCAATCAACATTTATAGCTGATCTTACCTTTCTTCCTCATTTTCCTCTTTGAACTCTGGGTTCCTGAACTGGAACAATATACCTCCCTTACCACACTAAGCCACTGGAGGCAGACACTCTGAACCCTGAACCTATTTTAGGCAGGGGGTGGGAGGGATCCCATTTTTGTCTGAGTCAGTAGTTTTGAAATCTACCCCATCCACACCAAAAAAATCCATTTAGCCCAATTTTCCAATAGATAGTGTGCACATAATACAGATAAAAAGCAACGTTTTTCTGATGGAAACAAAATATAGGGCACAAAGTAGGAGGAGAGTATCCCCAGCAGCTTATCCCCTTCTCTGAGATGGCCCTCAAGCACAACTTGAAAGCAAAATACCTCACATCACAATATTATTACAAGCAATTCAGACTAAAGTATTCTTTGTGTTAAGGCACTGATGCTACTGTATCACGGCATGACTTCAGGAGATAACTTTGTCCAATGTGTGTATACTGGACATTTGTCCTTTTGTCTGTCCTGGTGTTTGTAATGGAGTCTTCTCAGTTTATTTGCAAAGAGTAATAAAGGGATGCACATCTATCCATTCATATTCATTTTCATGGGCAAGTTACCTTACATGACTTTGTTTAAAGCCCTGAATGATTGAAGAGATATGTGGTTGGCAAAATAATGACTCCCCCAAAGATGGTCATGCCTTAATCCTGGGAACCTGTAAATATGGTACTTCAAGTGGCAAATGAATTTTGCAGATATGAATAAATACAGGATCTTGAGATGGGGAGATGATCCTAGAAATCTGGGTGGCCCCAATGTCATCACAGGATCTCTGTGAACAAGAACTTCCCATAAGGTAAGTGCCAGCAGATTGCTGCCATTGCAAGGGGCAGTGAAAGACTTTATATCTTCCAGAGAAGCTGCAAGTTGACCATTTGGAACTTTCACACCAACTGCAAATGGCTGGCTCCTCACATTTTTTGATCAGCCACAGTTAGTGCCTATTTCTCCTAATTTACCTCACACCTCCTACTTCCTTTCTGATGTGATAATGCTCGGCGATTTTGGCAACAGCTTTTTATAATTACAGTTTATTCACAATCAATCATGGCTTGGTTACTTTTTTTTTCTTTTCTTATTTTGGACTGACCAGACCCAGGACTGTGTGTTCTTTCCCTGCCTGTGCTCTTTCTCCCACATCCAGACTACTTCATGCATCTAAAAATAGCTACATTTCCTTTATTGGTATTAAATAGGTAGTTTTAGTACAGTGGAAGAGCATGGGGTTAAAGTCAGATGATTTCATTTTGACTGTTGCCTTGGATACTGTATTATTGTGTAACCTTAGGCTGAGTTCTTAAGAAAAGGGTTTCAGTTTCTCCATCTGTAAAATGGATCTAATATTCCACATAGGCTTATAAGAGGACTGAGTGATGGAATTTAAGTGAGAGAATTTTATCAACCAGTGCTTCTCAAACTTCAATGTGCATACAAATCATCTGGAGACCTTATTAACATGCAGATTCTATTATGGATCCCAAGTTCTGCATTTCTAACACATTCCCAGATGATGCAGATACTCCTGGTCAGTGGACCACACACTAAGAGTAGTAAGACTAAAACCTACATGGGCTATTCAGCTATCAGTTTCTGGGGGAAAAAATGTTAGTAAATTTTAAACTGAAGGTTAAAGCACAGATTTAAGGATTTTATTTTTCCATAATTATTCTGCCCTCCCTTAGCAAATGAAAATTAACTGTCTTACGCCATGTTTAATCTAACTTGGTCAAATATAAGCTTTTTTTAGGAAAATTTTCTTGCAGAGTTTTAATCAGATTCCTTCTTACAACTTGCAACTTCCCTTAGGCTATCCGCTTGGACCAGAAGTTGAACACATACATGATTATTTCCTCTATATGTGTGCTACAGATCACTGCGAGGGTGAAAGGTGGCTTGCCACTGTCCTAATCAAATATCAGGACAGCATTAGACTGTATAGCTGGCCATGGCTTGGATCCAGTGCATAATTCATAATGGAAGTACTAGTCTTAGCTAAGATGTATGGGGAATACCCTGTGTGCCAGGAACCAGGTTCAGCATTTTCCCTGCATTTCGTCTTTTAATTTTCACAATAGTCCTGTGAGTTAGACACTCTTACTGTTTCCATTTTACATCTGAGAATACTGAGACTTAGTACCAGACAATATCAAGTTGAAAAACAGTTTTAAGGATACTATGGGACAAACTTCAGTATGCAATTTCAAAGAAATAAAACAGAAAAACAAGGTATTTGAATTCAGTCTCACCACAGTATGAACTGTGAAGGTACTGTCAGGGATGCTGGCATGTTCCCAGTAAGGCTGGTCAATGCTGGAAAATGGGACATTGTATTTTGAGAACAACAGTTTGCCTTTGGGGAAATAAACTGAAAATTTAGATTTTTCTGGAAATAATTAAAAGCCACATTGACTTTTATGCTATTAGTCAGACCTGTTTTGACCAAACAGCTAAACAGTTGGAAAAAATTATACATAGCCAAGTATTTTCATCTCTTTTGCCATTAAAGGACACCTGAAAAATGGAGCAAGGGAGACAATGAAGACAAGCAAATGGACACGAATACTGACTCTCCTGAACCTTCATCTCCACCAAAGCAGAGATCGAATGATTGGCAACTTGTATTCATAAGGAACTCAGAGAGGGCTAGAGGCCAGAAATCTATAACAAAGTCAAAACCTTCTAAAAAATGTTATAGCAGTCACAAATCCTAGGTGGAACAGGGTGTGTATGTATTCTGGGTGACTTAAACCTGGAAACTGCTTCCATATAGAAATCTCTGTGTGTACAGAACAGGTCCAGAGATAGATGGAGGCCAACTACCTATCAGGAGAGCCTGGGTAGTGAACAGGGTGAATTCTCTGGAAGAATAGGCTCAGAGGAGTGCCCCACAACCTTCTGCCATTTTCCCTTACTTGATGTCCTCTTTCTGTTGCCCATCATACTTAGAGTTACCTCTAGATTTGGGAAGTGTGTATCCCTCTTAAAGTCCTTCTCTAGACCACATTTGTTCTTTGAAGGTTCTCAATGCCAATCTCTTTATAAGTATTGTCCACTCCTCATATATGTCTGATTTTTTATCTGATGTATCACTGACATTTTATTAAGTGGTAAGCTTCCAAGGCCAGAGGCCTTATCAACTACACACACACTGTATATAATGTCTGGTGCTTTTAAAACACCAGGAGTGAAGTTTCCTCTGTAGATCTCTGAAGAAACTGTCCCCAGGAATATTCATTGTCTACTACCTATGTCCCTATGGCCTATCCCAATGGAATATCATCATCATTGGATCGACAAAACCAAAATACTTTTCAAGTGCAGAGAACTTTATAATATTTCGGCATTTTCATTCTTATAACATCATTTGATTGCTACAAGAGCACTGGTGATGGTGGGGTGTGGTGGGGGTTAGATGAAACAGGTACCCTCCCCACTTTACCTATGAAGCTCTAGGACCTTTTAACCAAATTCATGAGGTTGAGTTCCAAAGATTGGGGTGGGGGGAGGAGTTAACCAGCCTACTGTGACTGTTTCTTAAACACCACACCAAGTTTAGCTTGAAAAAATAAAAATAATCTGGGATCTACTACAATATTCATCCTTGTAATCATATCAAAAAGCAAATGGAACACAGAATTAATCCCAAACATTTTCTTCAAGTTACATAATGAGACAGGTTGCAAGATTTTGCAACCATAAATGCTAGGAAAACCTTGTTGTATTTGATTCATTCAAAAGACAGATCTCACTGAGGCTAGAGTAAAAAAATTATAGTTGACAGCCAATAATTTCACGTATAGTAACAGTTTGTGAAGAATAAACAGGGAATTAAAATGTACTTTATGTTTCATATCACTGTGATTTTTAAAATGTATCATTTTAAATATATAATATGGTACAAGCATGGTACTAAATTCAAAATATACAGAGAAAGATACAATGAAAAGTGTATCTTCTTACTCTTTACTGTCATGTTACCCAATTTTCCAAAGTTTTCCACTGTTACCAGTTTCTTATGATTCTTCCAATCATATTGCACACACTTATGAATATTGATATATGTTCTTTTAAAATAAAGGTTTTTGAATTATAATAGTAATACCGAAACAATTCCTCTATGTGGAATGTCAGAGCATTCAATAAATGGCAGTGAAAGTCACGTGAACAATTTCTAAAATAAAACTCATACATTTTCTTACCAAACATGTCTTCATAACCATGTCTGAAATATATTGTACACATGAGAATTAAAATACCTAAGTGAATGACAAAAATTGCAACATGCAAAATTGCAAGTCCTTCTGGGTGGGACCAAACTGCAGGCTCCTAATCAGGAAAGAGTCACTGATTGTGCTGCACCATAAAATTTCTTAGAGATGTGGTCAACACATCTTGCCCCCAACAATACGTGTTCTGTCCATTGAAAATCAGGTGTTTTTTCCTTATTCTCCTTAACCTCACTTTTTGGTGGACTAAGACCTTTGGTTTCTTTTGTACTTGGTCCCAGTGACCATATACAACATGAGAGATCTCTTGGCTTCAGAATTTACAATGAATTCCTCTCAGATAGATGTACTCTTCTCTAGAAGATTTACAGAGATCTATCGCTTTCGCTACCCTACCTTAGTGTCGAGTTTTATTTTCTTCTATTTCTGAAACATCTGCCACTTTTGTCTCCTCCTGCTCCTACATTGCCTCCATAACTATTCTTATCCTTTTTGCCCCCTAGAATACCACATTTTTCCTCTCTTCTGATTACTTAAATCTTTATCTTTTAAGCTCAAATTCAAATTAACATGACATCTTCTCCAGTGACTTCAATTCTCACATATACTTCCCTGTTCTGATTTTTTAAACTAATCGCATCACAGTTTATTTAATTATTTTTAATTACTTAAATTTTGCCCTCTTGAGAACATGAATTTTATTGTTTTTATTTTTATTTTATTATTTAATTTTTCCATCACCATTTATCTCCTCTATACTGTCTTCTACATCCACTCAACTCCCTTTCCCCCACAATTACCACACTACTGTCCATGTGCTAAACTTTTGCCTGTTCAACTAGATTGTACATTCCTTGATGACAGGGTCCATACTGTCAGTTATTTTGTGTATCCTAGGGTGGCTAGCATGGCAAATTGTACATGATTTTCTTGTTATTAAAAATATCCCAAATAGCCTCATAATTAACAGCAAATCAACACAAAAAAGTTCACCTGGTAAACAACAATATTTAACTATTAAATACCTATGTATTGCTGAGTTTCAAAATAAGTCAACACTTAGACCAGCCTACCCAACACCAAAACATCCTGAATCATGAGTTAGTTTGATGAAAATAATTAAATAGGATTACTTTAATTACTTAATCAAATTAATTAATTAATTTGATTAATTTATAATCTTTCTATTGGTTGTATCGATGCTGACCCTTCACAGTGTCTGATTCTTCAGCTTCAGCTCCATTTTCATTTTTTATTTTTGTTGTTCAAGTACAGTTGTCTCCACTTTCTTGCCACCATTTCCCCCAGACCCACCCAGTGCCCCTCCCACCCTCAATCCTTCCCTGCTTTGGCTTTGTCCATGGGTCCTTTATGCATGTTCCTTTATGACCCTTCCCCATCTTTTCCCCCATTATCCCCCTTCCCCATCCCATCTAGTTACTGTCAGTTTGTTCTTTATTTCAGTGTCTCTGGTTCTATTTTGCTTGCTTGTTTGTTCTGTTGATTAGGTTCCACTTATAGGTGAGGTCATATGGTATTTGTCTTCAGTTCCACTTTCAAAGTACAACTTCTTTGGTTTAACATTTTCAAGGTAATTGGTATTTACAGCAACAGCTATCAATGTGTCACAGAGTAGACATATAGGCATGAATATAAGAAATAAACGGTGTGGCTCTTACTGAAAATGAGTGCTGCATACACACAGACATTATTATTTTTAATTAGCATGATGATTCCTTTATTAAAAACTCTATGAAACATGAGCTATTCTTGTCATATCATTTTGATACATTAACTAGACCAGTCTACATTGTGCTTGATATTAACTCCCTTTCCAGTTGATGATTTTTAGTGGCATAATTAATTTCTTCATGGAATTAAAAAAAACATCCAATCAATTTAGGATTAAATATGAGGTTTAAGGACTTTACAAAAGACAGAACTAAATTTCCTAGTCCACATGCATTGCTAATTATGACACAATTACATTAGGAACAATAAGGTGTTCCCTTCCTATGATAAATGGACCTGAAAATTTCCCCCAGCATTTTAATCACAAAGACCATTAACAAACAGGCAGGAACAACAACCGTTTCTACAAGAATTCACTCCAATTCTTTGCCTTACACTATCAATGTCATGTTTAAAACTGAAATCTTAAATCTTCTATACAGAAGCCCTCTAAGTAAAAAAAATCCAGCTGTTTCAAACATAATTTCCTATGCCTGCTATTTTGAATGACAGCAAAGGAAATACTGGATCTTTAATCCTATAAAGCTACCTGCCTGAAAATCTTGCCTTCTAGCTAACTTTTTCCCCTCTCATCAATGGTAAATTAAAGGAGGTCAACTGCAAATGAGGGAATAAGATACAACATTTTCTTCATACTTAGGGAGTTCATTTGATCTTGCGCCTAATTCAGTTTTGATATCAAGAGGAAGAGCCTGATCACAGCCACCAGTAATAAGATAGTTAAGTATAGGCTGCCTTATTCAACATTGAATCCTGTATATGGAATGGTAGAGTTTACACTTGAATCTAGATCAATAGCAACAAGAATGGCAATCTCATATTACAAATGAACACAGAGTCACTTAAAAACTGACCTAAAACAAAACGGAAACAAACTTAGGCATCTCTACAAGAACTAGCAGAGTCTGTGATATCAACAAATAGGCTAGTAGTAATAAGATCAGAGTGTTTCCTTTTTGTCACTAACAGGAATTTGTTATGTGGAGGTTGTTCTCATGTAGAGAATTTGGGAAGTCTAGCAATTCCAAAGACGGCAGAATTTAGAATAAAAATAACTTAAGGAAGGAGAAGAGTCCACTTGCTCTGGCCCCCAACTCAGATTCTTAGCTGATCTTCTGAAAAATGACCTGAAAAATCAATGGAATCTTAGCTGATATAAAGTTTTGAAGCCAAGGAGTACAGAAGATGCTTCACAAAGGGTGGTAAGGGGATTTTATAAGTTGAAGGGGAAATACCTCATGTATCGTGTCTGCAGCAGCAGAAAGACTAGTCAGAAATCACAGCTTTGTGGTTCTCTCCCCTCCTAGTGCGGGGGGACCCAGTCCCATGCAGGGAACACCCAGACCCTGGCTAAGAGTGATTTGGAAGGATATATGGAGTCAGAGAAATCCAGGCTACACACACAGTGAGCAGCATGTCCACAGCAGTAGTACCAAACGCCAACCAGGAGGGTACCGGAGAGAGAGAGAGGGATTCTCCCAAAATAATCAAGGGCTGCTCATGGATTGGGCAGAAGCAAGCTGTGGCCAGCCATGACCACGAGAGACGTCTGACTTTTTGGAGAGTTGATATGCATGGAGAACTGGATGGTGATGCAGTATTGCAGTGGGGGTGCCACAGATAAACTTTTAAAAAGGGGAGCTCAAGTATGCTGGTCAGGAACCCCACGGGTACCTACCCTGCCAGTAAAGGGACAAGACCCAAATTGCAGTTTGCTGGGCAGGGAGATCAGAAAATTGCGCAACAAAGGGATTTATGTGTGTCATCCCAGTGTAGCTAGAAAGCCAGGGGCTACACAAAACAGAGTCCAGGACTGTGTCTACTACAAGTGCAGTGGGCTGGCAATTGGGCAAGAGTTAAGCACCTGAGATTATTTACAGCCAGTCAAAACTCCCTTCCCTGGCAGAATTCAAGCCTCTGGGAAAGAAAGGACATGCGCAGACCCCACCTCCTGCACAGTTGCAAGCACTCCATCTAGTGGGGAAGTTTCACAGATCAGTCAAGACAGGTTCAAGAATCCCTGCAGTGTCCATATCTGCAGGAGAAAAACAGGAAGAGAAACTCCAAAAGGACCCATACTGAACTTCTTTCAGGGAGACAAAATACAATGGTTCCTAGTGTCCTTTTCCACTGAGGACATCAAGGCAGGGGGATCAAAAATCAGTGTAGCAAGTAGTAATCAAGACCCTGCCCAGCCTTGGCTGCCACACAGAACTGCTATCAGTATTAAGGTGGTCAGTCACATGGGCTGTGAAAGAATTCACAAAGAGAAGTAAGCTTAGAGAATAAATATTTTATTCACTATCCAAGAAAGGAGAGGAACATGCTGTGGAGAGATACACCAGCATTGAGTGGTAGGGCTTTGAGCTTTTATTGGATTGTAAATGGATTAAAAGAAAAGATTGGGTGCTGCTATTGTGTAACCTCTGGGCTGTTGGGTCTCTGTAACACAGAGGCTGCGATTTGTTCCAATGTTATCTTCTGCATGTGGCTGTAGGGAGTGGTTAGTTCTGTTCTTGCTCTCCAGTAAACTCCAGTCCTGGGGACATAAGCTCAGAAGAGTAAAATGGTGGTCATGTTTAACAAGGCTATAGACTTGCTCAGCAAATGGTGCCAATGGGGAACTAAAATGTTGGAACGTTTTAGGTAGTAGCTAATAGCTTAGTAATCAATGTATGTAAAAAGTTATTGTTTCAAGAATTAAAGATATGACCCACCTTGACTCCAGGAGACCATAAGCAGTTTTGCCTTTGTGCCTCAGGAGGACTGCAAGCAATCAGGATGGTATCTGAGCCACTGTGCTCCAGTGTGACACATCCAGGACACAGATAAAGACCACCATGGATAAAGGACACATGAAAGAATGCTGCAGCTTTTATCGGATTAACTTTTTTCCTGAACTCCAAACCCCTTAACTACACTTTTCTTCTCCTTATAAAAAGCGTCAGTTGAAAATGGAATTTAAGATGGTCTGTTAGGGTACAAACCCCCCATCTTTTCAGATCACCAACCATCTGAATAACACACCCATAAAGATTCAATCCCTGTCTCTGCTTTATTGGGTCTGGTAAGTGACTGGTAGCACAAGCACCAGCTTTTCCAGTTTCTTATTATGGTGACTCAATGCTGGGACAAACTTTGGGATTCTCCAGTAAGTCCGCATATTTGATGGGGAGTCCCATTGGCTGCCTGGACTGGGGATCCCTGGGGTGAGAATTTGGAGGCTGCCTAGCAGCTGCCAAGTTATTTCACTTGGGTACTCTTCTTATCCATCTCTCAGCACCTCCCATTGTATTCACTTTGTGATTGATTCACTGTGCTTTCTGGTTCAGATTACAATCCTGGGTCGCAATTTAGATGATCAGGAATTAAGGTACCTTCTGATTTACAGAGCTCTGTCTGGTAGGATGGGAGGGAAAACCTCTGTTCTTAGAAACAGCTCATTGGGGCAAATTTTGGCTGATTGTTTGACCTATGCTTATAAACCTATGATAAAAAAGAAAATGTTTTTTTTATTGTAACACTGTTTGGCTTACATATAATCTAGACTTGGGAGAACACTGGCCACTGAATGGGTCTTTAAACTACTATACTATACTGCAATTAGAGTTGTTTTGTCAAAGATCAGGGAAGTTGAATGAAATGCCTTACATAGAGGATTTTATGAGTTTACATAATAAAGATGCAGGATTAAATGGAAATAAGTTAATGCTACAGAAAAAGAGGATTGTCCTGTGGCATATAGCAGAAGCTCAGAGGAGAGGGACCAGGAAGATCTAGATATTATGGTTGCTGTGAGCCTGGTCAGGGTTCCCACATCCCGTCCAGCCCTGGGGGATCTTCCTCCTTACTTGGCTGAGGGAACTGGAGGAAGTGAGCCTGAACTTGTCTCTCTGTCTCAAACCAGTCAGGGAACCAAATTCAGTGCAGGACAATTCCCTACCAGGGCAGGGCAATGCCCTTTGCAAAGACCTCCAGTGGCAGTAGTGCCAGAAGACCAGCCCACTGGATATTATTGGGTACATGCTCTGTTTCCTACAAAGGATCTGTTAAACTGGAAAAACTCAAATTCTTCTTATAGGGATGATCCTACTAAAATGATTGACTTAGTTTCATCAATTTTTGTGACCCACCATCCTACTTGGGCAGATATATAAGCCTTACTAAATAGTTTGCTTACGAGTGATGAGTGAAGGTTGGTATGGGGTAAGGCAAATGAAGAAGTTTGAAGACTACACCAAGAAAATCCAGATAGAACTCTCGACCTTACTAAGATGATACCTTTAACCAAACCCAAGTGGGACCCTAATGGAAATGTCCTTCCTTTCTTAGAGCATTATAAGAGGTGCATTCTTGAGGGAATGAGGAAAGGCAT
The DNA here is from genome assembly GCA_004026545.1 of Mormoops blainvillei. Lineage (NCBI taxonomy): Eukaryota > Metazoa > Chordata > Mammalia > Chiroptera > Mormoopidae > Mormoops > Mormoops blainvillei. Next base: position 25,652 of record PVJD01008722.1, read on the forward strand.
CCCTAAGCAGAAAAGTCTGAATATGGTGCAGATGGTACAACAAAAGCCCACAGAGGACCCCTCTGAGTTTCTTCAAAGAATCTACCAGGCTTATAGAAAATATACTGATTTGGATCCATAAGCCCCTGAAAATATTAGAATGGTGAATATGACCTTTATCTCTCAAAGTGCACCTGACATCAGAAAGAAGCTTCAGAAGTTGGAGGGAGGAATAGGTATGAATCCTCCCTAACAAGTAGATATTCCTTTCAAATTTTATAATAACGGAGAACAGAAGAAGGTCCAAGTGGCCACCATTCTCTTAGAACAGGCTTCAGGGTAATGCCATGGGTGGGTAAGAGGCAACCAACCTCTGTCTAAAATGCCTGCCACTGATCAATATGCACACTGCAAAGGAAATGGACACTGGAAAAATTAGTGTCCCAAGCAAGGGAAGAGCCTGAGAACTCAAGAGTTATGCTGGGAAAAGGAAATCATTCCATTAATGATTGATGATGTCCAGAGGTTCTCTCATTATAATGACCTATTAATGTCACCCCCCAGGAACCTCAAGTAAGACTAACAGTTGGGGGGGCCAAACTGTACACTTTTGGATTGATATTGGAACAACATATTTGTTGGTCAATAAATCTCTAACTGAGTCCTTGTGGCAGGCTGTGACTGTAACCAGAATTTCTGAAAGCCCTGAAAGCCAACTTTTCTTAAAATCATTGGAATGTGCTATGGGGGATATCATTTTAAGTCATAATTTTTTATATATTCCTGAGTGCCCAATACCTCTTCTAGGAAAGGACTTGCTGTCAAAACTCCATGCCCAGATCACTTTTTCTCCAGAGGAACACGTTCATCTACAGGTCCCTCCAGAACATGCATGGCAATTCCTCATAAAATCATGCAGGGAGCAGGAAGAAGAACATCCTTGTCGAAAAGAAATCAAGAACCAGGTGAATCCCAAAGTGTGGGCTGTTGGAAGTACAGGAGAGCCAAGTGAGCTTTTCCTGTTAAAGTTTATCTCAAACCAGGGGTGGGGACTCCCAATAAGAGGCAGTATCCCTTGTGGAAGGAAACCCTAGAAGAAATATGCTTAATAATTCAGAAGTTTCAGGAATATGGATTTATTTGGCCCTATCACTCTCCATAAAATATCCTTATATTGCCCATTTAGAAACCTCACTCAAATGAGTATCAGTTCGTGTAAGACTTAAGGGCCATAAATGACGTTGTACAGGACATTCACCGCAGTATCCCAAACCTTTATACTTTGGTGAGTAGCATACGTAGGAACGGCTCCTGGTATTCAGTATTGGGCTTAAAAGATGGCTTCTTTTGCATTCTAACTGATCAAGACTCACAACCATTGTTGGTTTTTGAATGGCAGGACCCAGGATCTTGGGTCAAGACTTAGTACTATTGGGTAGTCTTACACAAGGATTTAAGGACTCCCTGACAATTTTTGGGGAAACCCTGAGTCAGGACTTAAAGTACCTAAAACTAGAAGGAGGAACTCTGCTACAATATGTAGATGACCTCTTAATTACTGGGACATCATTTCAGCATTGTTTAACTAACACCATAACTACCTCAAACCATCTGGCATCCTGTAGCTATAAAGTATCAGCACAGAAGGTCCAGATTTGTGAACAAGCAGTAAGGTTCCTTGGTTTCCTTACATGAACCTGGCAAAGTAAGTCTTATGGGAAACAGAAAAGAAACCATAATCCAAATGAGGGATCCCAATACCAGGAAACATTTAAAAGGATTCTTGGGAATGACAGGCTACTACTTCATTTGGATTCCAAATTTTGGACTCATTGCTAAACCACCGTATGAAACTCTGAATGGACCAGGCTATAGCACTTTAGAATGGATAAAGGTGTGCACTCAGGCTCTGAGTCCCTGAAGTCATATCTGGCTTCTGTGCTAGCCTTGGGGCTTCCAAACTTACTAAAGCCCTTTCAATTGTACATTCATGAAAGGCAGGGCATTGCCCTAGGAGTCCTCACCCAAATGCTTGGTGACATTCCACAACACATTGCATACTTGTCAAAGAAACTAGATCACACTGTCCAGGACTGACCAGCCTGCTTAAAAGCTGTGGCAGCCACCTGCGAGCTCTTACAGGAAACTGAAAAGTTTTCCTTGGGACAACCTATCACCATTTGTGCACCCCACCAACTGTTGAGCCTACTGGAGCAAAAAAGGAAATTTGTGGCTTGCTACTGGAAGAATGGGAACATACCAAGACATTCTTCTTGACAATCCAAATGTCTCCCTCAAAACTGTAAGTTGAACCCTGCCTCCCTTCTCCTGGAGCCTGACTCAGCTGCACTAATGCATGACTGTGCTGAGATAATTGATGAATTGTATTCTAGCAGAATTGATTTATGGGACCAGACTCTAGAAGAGGCAGACTTGCCTCTATATTTGGATGGAAGCAGTTATACAGACAAAGAAAACAGAAAGGCTGGGTATGAAGTGGTGGTTCTTGAAGAAGTAGTGGGCGTCAAGGCCTTGCTGCTGGGAACCTCTGTTCAGAAAGCCAGACTGATTGCACAGATGAGGGCACTGGAATTATCACACAAAAGGAGAGTGAATGTGTATATCGACTCAAGGTAAACTTTGCTAATTTTGCATGCATATGGTTCAATCTGCAAGGAAATAGAACTACTAACCTACAATAAAAGGGAGATTAAGCATGCAGCAGGCATTTTAGAATTGTTAGAATCTGTTCAGGTACTTTTATTTGTAACTGTTATGCATTGCTTAGGGCATCAGAAAGAGGACACTGAAGTGGCTAGAGGAAACAGTCTGCCTGATTGAGCAGCAAAAGAGGCTGCTGAGGGAACATTAATAATGCCTTTGGTACCTGTTATAGACTTGTCGCAATTTGACCCTGAATATTCAATGGCAGACTTAGAGAAAGCTTAGAGCTCGGATTTTGATGGAGAAGGTGCTGATGGTAGATGGAAAAAGAATAAGAAAGGAGTTATACTGCTTCATGAACATTTAGTAGGGCCAGGCATGAAGCATTTGCCTGAGGCCACACAATATGGAAGAGGCTCATTGACCAACTATATCAGACCATAGCTGGAATGTCTAAAGCTACATGAAAAGTAATTGCTAGATGTGTTGTGTGCCAGAAGAACAACCACAAGACAGGTACCCATCAAAAGAAAGATGGGAAACAATACCCAGGGCAGTGCCCACTTGAAGACTGGCAAAAATACTCTATGCAGATGCCAAGGTAGAAATACATTAGTCTTTGTTGACACCTTTCAGGATGGATAGACACCTATCCTACTAAAACTGAGAAATAATCAGAGGTAGTGAAAGCCTTACTGAAGGAAATAAGTCCTTGCTTTGACCTCCCTGGCAGCACACAAAATGATAATGGGCCTGTTTTCATTTCAGAAATTACACAGAAGGTAAAGACCAGCACCCAGGACACAGATGAAAGAATGCTGCAGCTTTTATATGTTTAACTTTTTCCCTGAATTCCAAACCCCTTACCTACACTTTTCTACTCCTTATAAAAAAGGTCAGTTGAAAATGGAAGTTAAGATAGTCTGTAAGGGTACAAACCCATGAACTTCTCAGGTCACCGGCCATCTGAATAAAGTGCACATAAAGATTCAATCCCTGTCTCTGCTTAGTGGGCCTGGTAGGTGACAGGCAGCATGAACATCAGCTTTTCCAGTTTCAGCATCATAATAACAAATGGGCCAACTTTATCCTTTCAATCAGCACCAATGAGGAAAAAGCCAACCCTCTTACACAGATTGGCTTCTCCCTTGAAACGGACAACTAGTACATTAAAAACTATACGTTATTGGAAATAAGCTGGGAGAGACCAAGATGGGTGGCATGGGGGAGGGGAATACACCCACAATTTTTCCGGGAGACTGAACAGGGCTTCCCAGGGGACACCCAGGTTCCTCCCCTCCCTATCACAATAGAAGTCCCCTCTAGAGGCAGGTGAAGGTGGTACATTCTTCCAGAAGTTGGATGATCCAACCCTGGACCTTGAGCTGATAAAAAGCCAGAGGCGAATCCAGAAGAAGACAAAAGGCAGACACCAAACTCTGCTGAGATGAATTCTACTCCTTCTTCAGTATTTGCATTATTTTTGCTCTTGCATAGCCTTTTAACTTTTTTTCTTTTCCTTCTGTATTCCAACCAGCTCACTATTTTTGTCTTTTATTTTTTATTCTTTATATTTATATATTTATGTTTTTTTATTTTATTTTAAATTCAAATCTCACATTGTACCCTTTCCTTGTCTTACTCCATTTTGTATTCTCTATTCCCTTTCTTATTTTTGTTTTAAATTTTATTTTCCTTCTTTCTATGCTTTGTTCCTATTCCTTACTCTTACTGTTTCACCTCCCTCTATCTTCTCAAAATTGTTTTCCTTTCCTTTAGTCAGCTCACATTCCTTTTCCCTTCATTATAATATTCTTATTTTCTTTCCACCTTTATTAAATGCTGTATGTTTGTCAAATATATTGTGGTTATTGCTGTTTCTTCTTAATTTTATTCCTATTTCTTCACTTTTTATTTTCAAATCTCACAGGTTACTCTCCCAGTGTCTTACTCCATTTTGCCTTCCTCCCATCCTTGCTTATGTGAGTTTGGAATATTATTTTTTCCTTTTCTTAGACTGGATTCTATTCCTTACTCTTATTATTTCTCCACCCTCTGTTCTCTCCAAATCATTTTTCTTTACTGTAGGCATCTCATATTCTCTTGTCTCTTTCTTAAAATATTCTTATTGCCTTTCTCCCTTTATTAATATTTGCTTCTCTGTGGTTGTTAATGACCCTGTTTAGCTATTCCTTCAATTTTGTTCCTATTGATTCACTATTTATTTTAGTTTATTTTATATATTTTACAGTTTTTTTTAATTTTTATGAGTTTATTTAAGCCAAACTAATGGCAATTTCCAAGAAGCAAAATCTCAACAGATTGAGAAAATGCTCCAGAAAATGGCAGTTTTGCCCCTCATTTTATACATTAAAATTGAAGAAGGCATAGGAGGGCTAGAAATCCATTGGTGATAGATTAGGGTTGCAGAAGAGAGAAAATATATGAAATCTCTGGGACTGGATAGAAAGTAAAAGAGAGAAGCATACTTCTTTTACATTTGTGGGTACAGGATAGTTAACAGTCAACAATTCACAGAACAGGAATAACAATGAGGATTTCTGTGTCTCCTGATCCAGTGAGATATTGTGTCCTGAAGGGTATGGAAAAAGGAAGTTACCCTAACATTCCAAAAGTATGTTATGGTAGATGTAAAAAGACAGTGACAGGCTCAATTAAGGTAAAGACTGACCTTTGTGGAGGAAGATACTAGCCTAGGACATGAATATGTGCTGTGACTTGCTTTTAGTTAGGAAGTTTTAATTTCAGACCATCCTATGAGGTTACTTTAGGTCTCTGAGTTTGTGTGTTTTTCTTTTGCTTTGTTGTGTTTTTCATTTTTTCAAACTGTGGTTCAAGTTCAGTTGTCTCCATTTTCCAACCACCACTTTCCACTGCCTCACCCACCCCCACCTCCCACCCTTAATCCTTTCCCCCTTTGGCTTTGTCCATGGGTCCTTTATATATATTCCTTGATGACCCTTCCCCTTCTTTCCCCATTATCACCCTATGCTCCCCCTCTGATTATTGTCAGTTTGTCCTTCATTTCAACGTCACTGGTTATATTTTGTTTGCTTGTTTGTGTTGTTCATTAGGTTCCACTTACAGGTGAGATCCTATGGTATTTGTTTTTCACTGCCAGGCTTATTTCACTTAGCATAATGCTCTCCAGTCCCATCCAAGCTATCACAAAGGGTAGTAGCTCTTTCTTCTGCTGTTTAATATTCCATTGTGTAACTGTACCATAGTTTTTTGATCCATTCATTTAGTGCTGGGTACTTAGGTTGCTTCCAGCACTTGGCTATTGTAAATTGTGCTGCTATGAGTATTGGGGTGCATAAGTTCTTTTGAATTGGTGTTCCGGGATTCTCAGAGTATAATCCCAGCAGTGGAACTGCTGTGTCAAAGGCGGTTCAATTTTTAATTTTTTGAGGAAATTCCAAACTGTTTTCCACAGTGGTTGCACCAGTCTTCATTCCCACCAACATTGTACTAGGGTTTCCTTTTCTCCACAATCTTACCAGCACTTCTTGTTTGTCGATTTGGTTATGTTGACCATTCTGACAGGTGTGGAGTGATATCGCATTGTGGTTTCAATTTGCATCTCTCTAATGGCTAGTGATGCTGAGCATCCTTTCATATGTCTCTGGGCCCTGTGTACATCCTCCTTGGAGAAGTGTCTGTTCAGGTCCTTTGCCCATTGTTTCATTTGATTGTTTGTCTTCCTGGAGTGAAGTCATGTGAGTTCTTTATATATTTTGAAGATCAAACCCTTGCCTGAGGTATCATTGGTAAAAATAATTTCCTATAAGTTTTTTCCTTTTCATTTTGCTGATGTTTTCTTTAGCTGTGCAGAAGGTTCTTATTTTGATAAAGCCCATTTCATTATTCTTTCCTTTATATCCTTTGCTCTAGGAGACAGATCCATGAAAATATTGCTGCATGGAATATCTGAGATATCACTGTCTATGTTCTCCTCTAGGACTTCTGTGCTTTCATGACTTATATTTAAGTCTTTTATCCATCTTGAGTTTATTTTGGTGTATGATATACGTTGGTGTCGAGTTTCACTTTTTTGCATGTAGCTGCCAGATGTTCCAACACCATTTGTTGAAGAGGCTACTTTTACTCCATTTTATGCTTATGCCCCCTTTGTTGAATATTAATTGACCATAGAGACATACATTTATTCCTGGACTCTCTATTCTGTTCCATTGATCTGTATGTCTATTCTTATGCCAGTACCGGAGTATTTTTATTACCTTGTAATATAGTTTGATTTCAGGTATTTTTATCCCTCCAACTTTTTTCTTCTTTTTCAAAATTGTTTAGGGTATTTGTGGTTGTTTATGGTTCCATATAAATTTTTGAAATATTTGTTCTATATCTGTGAAATATGTCCTTGGTATTTTAATAAAGATTGAATTGAATCTATAAATTGCTATGGGTAGCATGGACATTTTCATGATGTTAATTCTTCCAATCCATGAGCAAAGTACATGCTTTGATTTATTTGTGTTTTCCTTAATTCCTTTCTTCAGTGTTGTGCAGTTTTCTGAGTACTGGTCTTTTACCTCCTTGGTATATTTTATTTTAAACCTAATATTATGCTTTCCCCTTTTCTTACTCCATTTTCCCTCTCCCTTCTGTTTTTTACTTACATTTTAAATTTTATTGTCTCCCTTCATTCACCTTGTTGCCATTCCCTGCTCTTATTTTTCCTCCCTATTCCCTCTCAAAATCATTTTTCTCTCCTTTAGTCATCTCATATTACTTTTCTACCTTATAGTATTCTTAAGCTGTTTCTAGCTTTATTAATCTTTGCTCATTTCATGTTGATATTGCTGATGTGCTAGAGAGTATTTTTGCTGATTTTTGTTTGGTTTTCTGGGTAGTTTCACATTGTTCTGCCAGCACCTGTACAATAGTGTGCAAGACATGGTGGGGGTTGTGACTCTCAGTCAGCCAGTCAGAGGGGATAACCAAACAAAAAATGAGTCATCAATAATCAAAGCCCAAGAACAAAAACAGTGCCCACGTAAACTGCATAAAGGCCATCCATAGAGCATCCAGATCAGACAGACTGTACCACTGAGTGCAAAAGTACTCCTACCACAGAAGGTCAGCCCTTGAAGACAGAGAGTGAAAGCTAAGCAATCTGCAATGCAGAAACAAACAAAAAGAGTCACCTAAAATTGGGAGACAAAGAAACAACCCCCAATGTGAACTAAAGGAGGAATCCTCAGAAAAATGAGCTAAATGAAATTGAGGTAAGCAATCTATCGGGCATAGAGATCAAAATAATGGTTGCAAGGATGGTCAAGGAACTCAATGAGAACCATAGGGAACTTTACCGGAGCTAAAAGAAACTTAGTTGGAACTACAGAAGCATTAAAATGGACATATAAACTATGTAAAAGAACCAAGAGGAATAAAAAATATAATATCTGAAATGAAGTATGCAGTAGAGGGAATTTAAAAAAGGCTAGATGAAGCATAGGTAGAAAAAAGCACCCAGACACAGGAACAAAACAAAACAAAACAAACAAAACAAAAGAAAGACTCAAAAAGAATGAAGACAATTTAAGTGAGCTGCAGGACAACAAGAAACATAATGATATCCACATCATAAGGATACCAGAAAAAGATGAAAAGGAGCAAGTGATAGAAAACCAGTTTCAAAAAGTAATCATGGAAAATTCCCATAATTTGGTAAGTGAAAAATTCATGCAAGTTGATGAAGCACAAAGGGTCACAATCAATATGAACCCAAAAAGCACACTCCAAAACACATCATAACTAAAATGGCAAAATTTAAAGACAAAGAGGGAATCATAAATGCAGCAAGAAAGAAACAGCTAGTAACACACAAGGGAGCTCTGATAAGAATGTAAGTTGATTTCTCAACAGAAACACTGCAAGCCAGAAAGGACTGGCATGAAATATTCCAAGTAATGAAAAGCAAGGCTCTGAAACCATGACTACATTATCCAGAAAGACTCTAGTTTAAAATGGAAAGTGAAATAAAGAACTTTCCAGACAAAAGTTGGCTAAAAGAGTACATCTCAATCAAGTTAGCACTGCAAAGATGCTAAACGGGCTGCTTTAAAAAGAAGAAGAAATAAAGAGGGAAATAGGAACACAGGTACAAAGGGAAGAAATTGCAATGAACAAGTACGTATCAGTAATAACCTTAAATGTAAATGGATTAAATACTCCAATCAAAGGCATAGGGTAGCTGAGTGGATAAGAAAATGTGGCCCTCATAAATATTGTCTACAAGAGACCTACCTCAGAACAGAAGATCTATACAGGCTTAAAGGATGGAAAAAATATTCCAAGCAAATAGACATGATAAAAAAGCTGGGGTAGCAATATATTTATCAGAAAAGTATACTTGAGAACAAAGGCCATAACAAGAGACAAAGAAGGTTGCTATATAATACTTAAGGGAGTAGTCTAACAACAAGATATAACACTTGTAAACATATATGAACTCAACATATAACACCTAAATATATAAGGAAAATCTTGGAGGACTTCAAGAAAGATATAGACAGCAACACAGTCATCATAGGTGATTTTAATATCCCACTGTCAATGATGGATAGATCTTCCAAACTATCAGCAAGGGTACAGTGTAATAAAGTGACAATCTAGATCAAATGGACTTAAGTGATATTTAGAGAACATTTCACCCCAAATAAGCAAAATATATATTCTTCTCTAATGCACATGGATTATTTTGAAAGGCAGGCCACAAGGCAGGAAACAACACAAGCCTCTATAAATTCGAAAGAATTGATATCACATCAGCCATCTTCTAAGATCACAATGACTTGAAAGTAGAAACCAACCTCAAGAACAAAACTTAAAAACCTGGAGGATGATTAACATGTTATTAAACAATTAATAGGTTAGCAATGTGATCAAGAAAGAAATCAAAAAGGATCTGGAAAAAAATGAAAATGAACACACAACATCCAAAACTTATGAAATACAGTGAAGGCAGCCCTGAGATAGAAGTTCATAGCAATACAGGCCCACCTAAGATAGAAAAAAAAACTAAAAAAAAACGAAAACCTAACCTACTATACAAGAACTAAAAAAAAAAAAACAACAGCAAAGAAAGCCAAGTCAAAGGAAGGAAATAATCAAGATCTAGCAGAATTAGCCCTGGTTTGTGTGGCTCAGTGGACTGAGTGGCAACCTGCTAAACAAAGGGTCACTGGATCAATTCCCAGTCAGGGCACATGCCTGGTTTGTGGGCCAGGCCCCTAGCTGGGGACGCTAGAGACAAAACCACACATTGATGTTTCCCTCTGTCCCTCCTTTTCCCTCTCTATAAATAAATAAATAAATAAAAACATAGTATCTATTTTAAAAAATCTAGCAGAATTAAATGACATAGAGACTTAAAAAAAAAACAACAACAACAAACCTAGGAATCAATGAATCCAGAATCTGGTTCTTTGAAAAGCTAAACAAAATTGACAAACCTTTAATCAGGCCAATAAAGAAAGAAAGTGGACCCAAATAAATTAAATCATAAATGTAAGAGAAGTGACAAATGAAACCAGAGAAATAAAAAGAGATTGTTAGAAATTACTAAGAATGGCTATAAGCCAATAAACTGGAAAACCTAGGTGACACGGAAAAATTTCTGGAAACATACAGTCTCCAAAAGGTGAATTAAGAAGAGCCAGAATGTTTCCCTGGCTAGTATAGCTCAGTGGATTGAGAGTTGGCCTGCGAAGCAAAGGGTTGCCAGTTCGATTGCCCAGTCAGGGCACATGCCTGGGTTGCAGGCCAGTTCCCCAATAGGGGGCACTTGAGAGGTAACCACACATTGATGTTTCTCTCCCTCACCTTCTCCCTCCCTTCCCTCTGTCTAAAAATAAATATATTTTTTTCAAAGAAGAGCCAAAATGCCTGAACAGACTGATGACAACTAGTGAAATTGAAGCTTTAATCACAAAACTCCCAGCACACAACAGTCTTGGACCAGGTGGCTTCACAAGTGAATTTTACCAAACATTCAAAGAACTAAAACCTATCCAACTCAAACTATTCCAAAAAACACAAGAAGAGGGAAGACCCCCAACCTCTTTTTATGAAGCCTGTATTGTCTTAATTTCAAAACCAGGTAAAAAACAAAAAAAAAAAAAAAGAAAAAAATTACAGACCAATATTTCTGATGAACATAAATGCTAAAATACTAACCAAATATTGACAATCTGGATCCAGCAATACATTAAACAGATCATACAACATGGTCAAGTGGGATTTATTTCAGTGATGCAAGGATGGTATGAGTTTCACAAATAAATAAATATATCACATAAACAAAATAAAAGATAAAAATCACATGATTATATCAATAGATACTGAAAAAGAATTTGATTAAATCCAGCACCCACCTATGACAAACACTCAGAAAAGTGGGGATTAGAGGGAGCATACCTCAACATAATAAAGGCCATATATGAGAAATTTACTGTCAACATCATACTTAATGGACAAAAACTAAAACTTTTTCCATAAGATCAGGAACAAGACAAGGGTGTCTGTTTCACAATTCTTATTCAAAATAGTACTGGAAGTCTTAAGCACAATGATTAGGAAAAAAAAAAAAGCAAGCATCCAAACTGGAAAGGAGGAAATAAAACTGTCATTATTTCCAGATGACATGATAGTGTATAGAGAAAATCCTATAGTGTCTACTCAGAAAATAAATGATATTGGCAAAGTAGCTGTATGTAAAGTCAATATTCAGAAATCTATGGCATTCTTATACAACAATGAATGATTAGAAAGAGAAACTAAGAAAAATAACCCATTTACTATACAAAAGAGAAAAACAAAGTACCTAGTAATAAATTTAACCAATCATATAAAAATACCTGTCTTTGGAAAACAGAACACTAAAGAAAAAAACTGAGGAAGAAAGAAATAACAAGTGCTGGGGAGGATATGGAGAAAAGGGAACCCTAGTACACTGTTGGTGGGAATGCAGACTGGTGCAGTCGCTGTGGAAAAAAAGTTCAGAATTTCCTCAAAAAACTAAAAATAAATCTGCCTTTTGACCCAGCAATTCCACTGCTGGGATTATACCCTAAGAATCCTGAAACACCAATTCCAAAGAACCTATGCACCCCAAAGTTCATAGCAGTACAATATACAATAGCCAAGTGTTGGAAGCAACCTAAGTGCCCATCTGTAAATGAGTGGTTAATAAAACTGTGGTACACTTACACAATGGAATACTACACAGCAGAAAAAAGAAAGAGCTACTAAACTTTGCAACAACATGGATGGAACTGGAGAGCATTATGCTAGGTGAAATAAACCAGATAGTGAAAGACAGATACCCTTTGATCTCACCTATAAGTGAAACCTAATCAACAAAATAAACAAGCAAGCAAAACATAACCAACAACAATGAAATAAAAAACAAACTGACAGTAACCAGAGGGGAAGAGGGAGGGGGACAACAGGGGAAAAGGAGGGAGAGGGTCATCAAGGAACATGAATAAAGGACTCATTGACAAAGTCAAATAGGGGAAGGATTGAGGTTGGGAGGTTGAGAGGGGTGGGGCTGGGGAAAGTGGCTGTGGGAAAATGTTGATGTGGGGATGATGGGATGGGGTGCAGGGCAGAGGGGATAAAGAGGAGAAAAAAATGAGACAACTGTAATAGCATAATCAATAAAATATACAAAAATATGGAACCAGATACTGTGTTCATAGATTGGAAGTATTAACACCATTAAAATGTCCATACTACCCAAAGACAATCTATAGATTCAATACAATTCATATTAAAATACCAATGGCCTATTTCACAGGTCTAGGAGAAGTATTCAAAAAATGTAATGGAACCATAAAAGACCTTGAATAGCCTGAGCAATCCTGGGAAAGAGGAACAAAGTTGGAGGGGTCACAATACCTGATATTAAACTATACTACAGGGGGAAAGAGATGGCGGTGATGTAGGTGGGAGCTCAGCCCATATGCTCACACCCCCAACTGGAACACTCAGTTGATCTTCCAAAGAACAGAATGAGCAGCCGACAGAATCCCAGCTGATATGAAGTTTGGAAGCATGCAGAGGATGCTTCAAAATGGGAGGTAAGGAGGCTTTGTAGATTGACGGGAAGGTCCCCAGCCTTTTCCATAGAGAAGAGCCAGAATGTCTGAATAGACTGCAGTGGGAACACTGGACGAGAGCTATGTCAGTGATAGAACCTAGTGGCTCCCTCATCTCCCAGACTGGAGAAGCCCCAGACCCACACCAGCAGAGACCAGCACCTGTAAAGTTGCTGGGGGGATAAAAAGGAAGCAAGTGACACACATCTGGCAGCATACCCTGGCTGGGGCAGTTGTCGCCAGCTGGGAGAGTGCCAGAGAATTTGGGGAGTTGGGTGACAACTGGAGCTGGCTGGGAGAAGATATGGACCATGACTGGCCATGACCCAGATAGACTCTGGACTGGTCAGAGAGTTGGGCTGTGTGGAAACCCGGGTGGTGGTTGGGAGTGGCAATGGCACCCAAAGAGACTTTTTTCAAAAAGGGAACTAAGCCACTGTGCAGGGACCTCGGGCATGCAGCGGTCAGACCAGTGAAGAGGGAGGAGTATGGGCACGATTTACTCCCACTGAGGGTGCTTCATGGATTGATCAAAGGGGGGTAGTAGGGGCTCGGACAGGCAGTGGTGCCCAAAGAGACTTTTTTCAAAAGGGGAACCAAACCTCCATGCAGGGACCTCATGAATACAGCAGCTGAGCCAACAAAGAGAGGATTGAGGGCACAATTTGCTCCCACTCAGTGTACCTCACAGACTAATCAAAGGGGTGCAAAAGAAGTGGATTATGGGCACTGGCCTGGCACAAATGTCCAGAGTGGACAGTGTGGGCCACACAGTGTTTTTAGGCCATCGGCTGGAAACTGGTCATCTGTGATTACTTTAGACCAGGTTGAGCCCCCATCCTTGAAGAACCACAGGAAAGGAAAAAAAATGGAGCCCACACCCCTTCTGCCTGCAGGAATCAGGGAAGACCTGTAAAACTAGGGATTTACAGGTTTAAAATCAGCAAGACACTTTTTTTTTTAATTCAAGACTAAGACAATAAGACCTAAAGCTGTGAGAAAACCAGAGACAGATCCAGAAAGAAGTCAGAAGGTGAACACCAACAGCTGAGACAAATTTCACTCTGCTCTCCTTCAGAACACGCATGTTATTTAAAAAATTTTTCTTCTTTTGATGTATTTAGTTTTTTTGTGTTTTGTTTGTTTTTATTGTTTGATTTGTTTTTATTATTCTCCCTTTCATATGTCAGTTTAATTTTAATTTTTTCACTTCACTCATATTCCAAATCACACACCACTCATGGTCTTTTTAAAAATTTTTTATTGAGATTATATATTTCTTTTTTTTGTAGGTGTTCAAAATCTTTATAAAATAAATGCATAATTAAACATTTAAATCAATCAATGCAATTGTGTGTAAAGGTCAACTAAAAAGTTAAGCCTACAGATTGGAAAAATAATTCCTATAGTGCCTACTATTTTGAACAATTAGAAATATCAAGACAATTTTTATGTGCCCTGAAAGACTCAGAATATGATAAGTATCAAAGACTGCTGTGCTGTGCCAATTCCCAAATGGAAAAATTGACCACAGCCATCATCAGGCCCTATCAGACAGATGCTTTCAAAATGATCAACTTCAGAGCCTGAAGGAGGAAAAGTATTGTCAGGTTTGTATACACATACACACACACACACACACACACACACGCACACATATGTGTGCGTGTGTGTGTGCATATATATATATATCTATATATATCTCACAGACTAATCAAAGGGGTGCAAAAGAAGTGGATTATGGGCACTGGCCTGGCACAAATGTACCAGAGGCACATTTGTATACACATATACACACTGAACTGGACCTCAATGTAGTTATGAAGTTTAATGAACATAAACATGTACAGAGATTTCTGTTTTAAATAATGGGATCAGTAATTATTGAAATAAGGATTGGTATAGAGGGAGATAAAAACTAGAGTTGGAGAAGGAGAATCAAACCAGAAATAGGTGACAATGAAATAATTTCCAGCAGAATAATGTGAAAAAATTCAGTAGCATGATGTTTCTTAAAATCACCCAATATGTTAAATTCAGATCTGACAAACAAGATAAATTTGGGAAGTGATTCACATCCATGAAGATTTTTCATGTTAATATAGGCATATTAAATGGAGAAATCTGTTATATATTTTAAAGACTTCATTTTTTGTTACTTATATATTTTAATGATTATGCTATTACAGTTGTCTGATTTTTTCTCCTCTTTATCCCCTCTGCCCTGCACCCTACCCCATCATCTCTCCCCTTAGTTCATGTCTATGTGTTGTATATATTAGTTATTTGGCTTCTCAGTTTCCTATACTATTCTTAACCTCCCCCTGAGTGTTTTGTTCTGTTTTGTTTTGTTTTTTGTCAACATTTTCCTGCCACCTCTTTCCCCAGCCTCACTCACCCCCACCTCCCACCCTCAGTCCTTCCCCCATTTGGCTTTATCCATGGGTCCTTTATGCAGGTTCCCTGATGACTCTTTCCCTTCTTTTCTCCCATTATCCTGCATCCTCCTCCCCTCTGATTACTGTCAGTTTGCTTTTATTTCCATGTCTCCAGTTATATTTTGCTTGCTTGTTTTTTTGGTTGATAAACTTCCCCTTATAGGTGAGATAATGTGGTATGTCTTTTACCACCTAGCTTATTTCACTTAGCATAATGCTCTCCAGTTCCAACCATGCTGTCATAAAGGGTAGTAGCTCTTTCTTTCATCCTGTTGAGTAGTATTCCATTGTGTAAATGAACCGTAGTTTTTTTGTGCACTCATTTACTGTTGGGCACTTAGGTGGATTCCAATTTTTGGTTATTGTAAATTATACTGCTATGAATATCGGGGTGCATAGGTTCTTTTGAATTGCTGTTTCAGGATTCTTAGGGTATAATTCCAGCAGTGGAATTTCTGGGTCAAAAGACAGTTCCAGTTTTAGTTTTTTGAGGAAATTTCACACTGTTTTCCACAGTGCAGATTACATATTTCTTATCATACTTTTTTATTCCAATCTAACACAGCTCCCTTCCCTGGTCTTAATCCATTTTGCCATCTTCCTGAGTTTTATTACTTTTGTGGTTAACTTTATTTTCCACACACTATACCAAGTTTCTATCTCTTACTCTCACTATTTCTCATCCATCTAACCTTGCATAAGTGCTATTTTTCCTTGAGTCAGCTCACATTCTTTTCCCCTCTCATGAGAGTCTAATATTTTTTCCACCTCTTTTAAACAATGGCTAGTTGGGTAAAATCCCCCCTGAAGAAAGCCCCCTTCTCCAAGGAAACTCTTATTTATTCACTACTTATTTGTACTTTAAATCCCATAGAATACTCTCCTGTTGTCTTACTCCCTTTCGCCTTCCCCCTGCCCCTGATGAGTTGAGTGAGGAATTTATTTCATTGTCTTCTCTCTCCATTTTTTCTTCTCCTCTCTCTCAAACTGGCCTTTATTCTTTACTTTTATTAGCCTGCTTCCCCCATTTAATCAAATTCATTTTTCTTTACTGCAGACATCTCATATTCATATTCACTTTTTCCTTTCTGACAATATCCTTATTCCTGTTCCCACTTCATTAAACTTCATTTGGCCATTGTTATTTTTGACCCTGATGTGGTTTTACTATAAGTTTGCTCCTGTTGTTCCAGTACCTTTTCAATTTTACATCAAAACTCATAGTATACCCTTCCCTCTTCTTGCCTCTTTGTTCCCATCACCCTTTCATGTTTTGCCTGTATTGTATTTCTCCTCTCTTCTTTTCTTCACCTTGGTTCTATCCCAACTCTTATAAGTTCTCCTCCCTCTTATCACACAACGTTTTCCCCTCTGTTGGTCATCTTATATTCCCTTTGCCATATCTTATAATAGTTACAGTCTCTCTTCACCTTTATTAATCATATTTTAATTACAGTTGAGATTGCTAATGTGATGGTGCTTCTTCTTGATGGTGTAGGTTTGGCTGTCTGGTAATACTGCTTTGTTAACCAACAGCTGTACAACGGTAAATAAAACAAGGTGGGAGTTGTGACTACCAGTAAATCCACTGGAGGGGAGAACTCATCAGCAAAGGAGTCACCAACAGATAAAGCCCAAGTACAACAAGAAAGCCCACACAAATTGAAGAAAGGGCAACCCCAGAGCATACAGACAAGGAGATCAAAGAGGCAATATCACTGAGTCCTAGAGAACCCGTACCATAGAAGTTCACCCTACGAAGACAGCAGGCAAAGCCAAGCATTGGGGATCAAAAAACAAAGGGTCATCTAAAATGGAGAGACAAAGAAAGAGCCCACAATCTAAAGGAATGGAAGATTCCCCAGTGAAACAGCTAAATGAAGTGGAGGCAAGAAAACTATCATACAGAATGCAAAAGAATGGTTATAAGGATGCTTAAGGAATTCAATGAGAACTACAAGGAAGTGAGTAGGAACTACAACTGTATGAAAAGAAAATGGAAAGTATAAACAAGATCCAGGGCCCTGGTTAGTGTGGTTCAGTGGACTGAGTGCCGGCCTGTGAACCAAAGGGTCACTGGTTCTATTCCCAGCCAGGGCAAATGCCTGGGTTGCCGACAACATCCTTAGTAGGGGGCAGGTGAGAGGCAACCACACATAGATGTTTCTCTTCCTCTCTTTCATCTTCCTTTCCCCTCTCTCTCAAAATAAATAAATGAAATCTTTAAAGAAAAGACTTAAAAAAAAACAAGAACTAGGAAGAAAGGAAGAATACGATTTCTGAAAAAAAAATACACTAGAAAGAATTACAAGAAGGCTGGATGAAACAGAGGACCAAATTAGTGAGCTGGAAGACAAGGTAGAAAGAAACACCCAGGTAAAGCAGCTGCACAAAAAAGAATAAAAATATATGAAGAATGTTTAAGGGATGTCAGTACAACATGAAATGCAACAACATGCAAATTATAGGAATACCAGAAAAAAAAAAAGGAGCAAGGGATAGAAAATCTGTTTGAATAATTAATGACAAAAAACATCCCTAACTTGATGATGGAAAAAGTCACAGACATCCATAAAGCACAGAGTGTCCCAATCAGGATGAACCCAAAGATGTTTACTCCAAGGCATATCAAAATTAAAATGCCAAATTTTAAAAACAAAGAGAGAATCTTAAGGCAGCAAGGAAGAAAAAGGAAGTAGCATACAAGGTAGTTCCAATAAGGTTAGCAGTTTATTTCTCAACAGAAAAGCTACAAGCCAGAAGGAAATGGCATGAAATATCCAAGTAATGAAAAGTGAGGGTCTGTAACCAAGACCACATTATTGAGAAAAGCTCTGATTTGCCGTATGGTGAAATAAGGAGTTTACCACAAAAGAAGTCTAAAAGAATATACCTCCACCAAACGAGCACTGCCACAGGTGCTAAAGGTTCTGTATTAAGAAGAGGAAGAAAAAGAGTGAGAGAGAGAGGAACACAGATACAAACGGTAAAAAGGCAATGAATAAATACATATCAAGAATAACCCTAAATATAAATGAATTAAATGATCTAATCAAAGACATAAGGTAGCTGAAAGGATAATAAAACATGACTGCACATACACTACCAACAAGAGACCTACTTCAGAACAAAAGATCTATACAGACTGAAAGTAAAGGATTGGGAAAAAAATTCTTCCAAGAGAATGGACAGGAAAAGAAGGTTGGGGTAGCAATACTTATCAGGTGAAAATAGACTTTAAAATAAAGGTCATGAAAGATACACAGAGGGACACTTCATAAATCTCATGGGAAGAATCCATCAAGAAGACATAAATATAAACATATATGCACCCAATATAGGAGCACTCAAATATATAAGGAAAATCTTGGCTGACTTCAAGAAAAATATAGACAGTGACACACTTATAATATGAGATTTTAATACTGCAGTATCAACAATGGATATTTCTTCCAAACAAAATATCAACAAGGATATTGTGGCACTGAACAATGTGCTAGATCAAAAGGACATGATTGATATACATTCATGTATACAACCTTTCATCCTTAAGAAGCAAAATACATGTTCTTTTGAAATGCATATCGACTATTTACAAAGGTATACCACACGATAGGACAAAAAACAAGCATCCACAAATTCAAGAAAACTGAAACAGCAAACATTTTCCTAAGCCACAACGGTTTGGAACTAGAAACCAACCTCATGGAAAAAACTAAAATACATTCAAACTCATGGAGATTGAATAGCATGCTATTAAATGATGAATGGGTTAATAATGAGATTAATAAAGAAATTAGTAAGTTTCTGGAAACAAATGAAAATGAACACACAACAGTCCAAAACCCATGGGACACAGAGAAGGCAGACCTGAGAGCGAAGTTCATAGCAAAAGAGGCATACCTAAAAAAGATAGAAGTATTTCAAATAAACAACCTAATACTACATCTACAAAACTGGAGGAACCACAACAAACAAAGCGGAGAGTGAGTAGAAAGAAGGAGATAATGAAGATCAGAGCAGAATTAAATCACATAGAGACTAAAAGAACAATTCAACAGATCAATAAATCTAAGAGAAGGTTCTTTGAAAAAATAAAGAAAATCAATAAGCCTTTAACCCTACTCATCAAGAAAAAAAGAAAGATGACCCAAATAAATTTAAAAAAAAAAGAAAACAAAGGGGAGAAATTAAAACTCATATCACAGAAATATAAAGGATTGTAAGAAATTACTATTAAAAACTATATGCTAAGAAATTTGAAAACCAGGTTGAAATGGACACATTTCTAGAAAAATATAATCTTCCAAAACTGAATCAAGAAGAAGCAGAATACCTGAACAGACCAATAACAGCTACTGAAATAGAAGTAGTGACAAAAATATCTCAGCACACAAAAGCCCTAGACTGAACAGTTTCATAGGAGAATTTTACAAAACTCTTAAGGAAGAACTGTCCCCTAAACTTCTGAGACTATTCTAAAAATTCCAAGAGGAAGGAAGACTTCCAAAGTCCTTTTGTGAAGTCAGTATCATCCTAATCCCAAAATCAGATAAAGACACGACAAAGAAAGAAAACTACAGGCCTATGTTGCTGATGAACATAGACGCTAAAATCCTCCACAAAATATTGACAAACCATATCCAGCAACACATTAAAAAAAAAAGCATATACTATGATCAAGTGGGATTAATTTCAGGGCTGTGAAGATGGTTAAATATTCTCAAATCAAGAAACCTAACATATCACATAATAGGAAGGAAAATAATCACATGATATATCAATAGATGTGGGAACAAAAGCATTTGATAAGGTACAGCATCCATTCATGATAGAGACACTCAGCAAAGTGGGAGTGGAGGGAGCATACCTCAACATAATAAAGGCCATGTATGAAAAACCTACAACCAACATCATACTCAATGGGCAAAAACTAAAAACTTTCCCACTAAGACCAGGAACAAGACAAGGGTGTCCAATATCACCACCTCTATTCAACATAGTCTTAGAAATCCCAGCCACAGTGATCAGATAAGAATAACAAATAAAAAGCATCCAAATTGGAAAGGAGGTAGTAAAGCTGTCATTACTTGAAGATGACTTGATAGTGTACATAGAAAACCCTATAGACCCCACCAAAAACAATTCAATGTAATAAGTGAAGTTGGCAAAACAGAGGGATACAAAGTCAATATTCAGACAGCTAAGGCATTTTTGTACATCAACAATGAAATATCAGAAAAAGTGACCAGGAAATGTATCTCATTTGCTATAGCAACGTGGAAAAATAAACTACCTAAGAATAACCCTAACCAAGGAGGTAAAGACTTGTACTCAGAAAGCTATAAAAAACTGAAGAAAGAAATAAAGGAAAATACAAATAATTGGAAGCATATACTGTGTTCGTGGATTGGAAGAATTAACATCATCAAAATGTCCATACTACCCAAAGCAATTTATAAATTCAACACAATCCTTATTAAAATAACAATGACATGTTTTACAGATATAGAACAAACGTTTCAAAAATTGATATGGTACCATAAATGACCCTGTGTAGCCTCAGCAATTTTGAGAAAGAACAACAAAGAGGGATGACAATACCTGACATGAGACAGTATTACAAGGCCACTGTAATCAAAACAGTCTGATACTGTCATAAGAACAAACACATAGATCAATGGAACACAATAAAGAGCTCAGAAATAAGCCATGTCTATATGGTCAACTAATATTTGACAAATGCAGCAGGAGCATAAAACAGAGTAAAAATAGCCTCTTCAACAAATGGTGTTTGGAGATTGGATAGCTACATGCAAAATAATGAAACTCGACTATCAATTTACACCATACACAAAAATAAACTCAAGATGGATAAAAAAAGACTTAGATGAAAGTCACAGCACCATGTAAGTCCTAGAGGAGAACATAGGCAGGAGAATCTCAGATATTCCATGCAGCAATATTTTCACTGATATGTCCCCTAAAGTAAGGGACATAAAGGAAATAATATACTAATGGTACCACATCAAATTAAAAAGCTTCTGCATGGCTGAAGAAAACAGCAGAATGAAAAGGGAAACAAACATATGGGGAAATATATTTGCCAATGATACCTTGGATAAAGGTTTAATCTCTAAAATATATAAAGAACTCACATGACTCCACTCCACAAAGACAAATAATCCAATTTAAAAATGAGCAAAGGACCTGAATAGACACTTCTCTAAGGCAGACAACAAATGGCCCATAGACATATGAAACAATGCTCAATATCACTACCTATCAGAGAGATGCAAACAAAAAGCACAACAGGATATCACCTAACAGTGGTCAGAATGGCCATCATTAGGCCTCGACTACTGTGGTTTAGTGAATTGAGTGTTGGCCTGTGAAGAAAAGGGTCTCTGGTTCAATTCCTAGTCAGAGCACATGCCTGGGGTATGGGCCAGGTCCCCACTTGGGGGCATGTGAGAGGTAGCCACACATTGATGTTTCTCTCCCTCACTTTCTCCCTCCCCTCCTCTCTGTCTAAATATAAATAAATAAAAGCTTAAAAATAAATAATGGTTATCATTAATAAATCAACAAACAACATGTGCTGGTGAGGATGTAGAGAAAAGGGAACCCTAGTGCACTGTTGGTGGGAATGCACACTGGTGTAGCCACTGTGGAAAACAGTATGTAATTTCCTCAAAAAATTAAAAATGGAACTGCCTTAATACCTAGTGATTCAACTGCTGGGAATATACTCTAAGAATCCTGAAACACCAATTCAAAAGAACTTATGCACCCAATGTTCATATCAGCTCTTTTTACAATATCCCAGTGCTGTAAACAGTGTAAGTGTCCAGCAGTAAATTAGTGGATCAAAAAACTATGGCACATTTACACAACAGAATACTATGCAGCAGAAAGAAGGATCTCCTACCCTTTGTGACAGCATGGATGAAACTGGAAAGCATTATGCTAAGTGAAATAAAGTAGATGGTGAAAGAGAAATACCATATGATCTCACCTATAAGTGGAAACTTATCAATAAAACAAACAAGCAGGTAAAATAGAACCTGAGACATTGAAATAAAAAACAAATTGACAATAACCAGAGGGGCGAGGGGAGGGGACAATGAGGGAAAGAAGTGGAAGGGTTGTCAAGGAATGTGTATAAAGGACCCATCAACAAAGCCAAAGAGTGAGGGATTGAGAGTGGTAGGTGGGGGTGGGTGGGGTGGAGGAAAGTGGTGATGGGAAAACGGAGACAACTGTACTTGAACAATAGTAAAAAAAGAGGAATCCAACGCACAATAAGCTAATGGATGGAATAGAACCACAGGAATGGAAACATGGAACAGACTGAAAATGAACAGAGGGGAGGGGTGTGGTGGATAATGGTGGAAAGAAGGGGAAGGAACTAGACGAAGAGCATGTATGAATGATCCACAGACATGGACAACAGTGTGGGAACTGACTGTGGGAGCGCATGGTGGGATGGGTGGAGGAGAGCAAAGCGGGGAAAATTGGGACAACTGTAATAGAATAAGAATAAAAATTATTTTAAAATAATGTTGCTTTTACTTGGCTAAGGGCAAAAATGTTGACTTCTGTAGTACATGTTGGGCAGTAGTCATTTAACAAAGAGATATTATTGTTTATATTGATCCGCATTTGGGTTCTAGCCATGTTTTAATAGTATGCACAAATGTATATTCATATGTATGAAAGTCAAACATTACTCATGTTCTCATCATATACATGAAAGTTAATTTTACAAATAAGAATGTAAATACAAAAAGTCTGAAAGAGTTTAAATGCTAGTTATTTTTCTGTCAGATATGACTCATTAAATATTTAAGAGGAATGTGCCCTCTTTCAGTGTGGCATAAAAGTTGTGAAGACTGATTAGTTTCCAATATATGGAAACAATCTATGTGCTTCTCAGCAGATTAATGTCTCTGGCCAGGTGGCTTAGTTGGTTGGAGCAGGGTCCCATGCACCACAATGTTGTAGGTTTGATTCCCAGTCAGGGCACAAACCTAGGTTGTGAGCCCAAATCCCAGACAGGATGTGTATGAGAGACAAGCAATCGATGTTTCTCTCTAACATCAATGTTTATTTCTCTCTTTCTCTTTCAAATCAATAAACATATCCTCAGGGGAGGGTTTTAAAAATCTGATGAATGGATTAAAATATGGTATATGTAATGGAATATTATTAAGTCTTTAAAATGTAGGAAATTCTGCCATTTGTAACATCATGGATAAACCTAGAGTTCATCATGTTAAGTGGAATAAGGCAGACACAAAGAAAAATAGTGTATTCTCACTTATATGTGGAATCAAAAAAATTAAACTCATAGGAGCAGAGAGTAGAATGGTAGTCACCAGAGACTAGCAGCAAGGATAAAGGGGAAATGTTGGTCAAAGGATACAAACTTTCAGTTACAAGATAAATAACTTCTGAAGATCTAATTTACAACATGGCAACCACAGTTAGTAATGATGCATTGTACATTTGAAATTTGCTAAGAGAGTAGATACCAAGGGAAAAGGTAAAGTAGTTGTATGAGGTGATGAATGTGTTATATTAACTTGATTGTGGTAATCACTTTACAATGTCTATGCATATCAAAATATCAAACTGTACACCTTAAATACATATATTTTTTGTCAATCATACCTCAGTAGAACTGTAAAAACTGATAGGCTTCCATTTGGTGATAAGAAAATTATAAATTCCTGGTGTTGGAGCTATGGCCTACTCTTAAAGTAGTATAGATGATCTGGTACATATTTATATTGATGATACCTTAGATATTTTTGATAATTTTATCTTTTCAAGAAAAATAACAAAGCATAGAATTACTTTTCTTTCTTCTTCCTCCTCATACCTTCTGCTCTGTCTCATTTTGGTATCTTGCTTGTAAA
Organism: Mormoops blainvillei; assembly: GCA_004026545.1. Classification (NCBI taxonomy): domain Eukaryota; kingdom Metazoa; phylum Chordata; class Mammalia; order Chiroptera; family Mormoopidae; genus Mormoops; species Mormoops blainvillei. The sequence goes on from PVJD01008722.1 coordinate 49,805, forward strand.
AGTCTCATTATTCAATATAATACTGCCCATCTTAATGGTCTGTTATTTCTGAACTGTATTATACAATGACTTAAGAAAGTCAATTTGTAGAAATGTTTCCAGTCTATGCCTTTTTAAAACATTTTCCATTATAATGGGGATTTTTTTCCAAATCCCTTCTAAATATCTTGTATGCTTATAGCAGGCTAATGCTATGTAAAATAACAATTCAAATATTTTAAAGTATTTAATATGTATATTTAAAATAGTTCCATTCTAGAATAAGCATGGGGAAAGAACCTAACCTCCTGTAATTTGCATATTATTTATGTTGCTATAGAAGGGCAAAAATGGGCACAGCATCAAATGAAGCATAAAGAGATTTTAATGACTGCATCCCTTGCTTTGTTCTTTCTTTACTGACTGTATCTTTGATAGCCCATCCTGTGTTAATTGTGTTTCCAAATTGTACATGAATCTGTAAGGGGAGACTAAAGCAACTTTGGCTCTGTGATTTTACTTTCCTTTAATATGATGGTTTATATACTGTGGTTTATTCATTTATTGGTCTGATGGTTTTTATGAGTTGTTACTCAACATAGGTTCTTTTCTTGTATCATGTTTTATAAAGATACAGAGAATATAAGTCTGATACAATTATGGCTATATGCCATGTAAGACAATACTGTAATATGATGAGAATCTACAAAACTGCTGAGCAAAATGATCTCAATATACGAGGCAGTGTGAAAATGTAAGAGGAATCTATGACAAGAAAGATTAGCCATTTTCTCTCCAACTTTATTTACAGAAGCAATCAGAGGTATTCAGGCCGAGTTAATGACCCTGTCTCCCATTAATTTTATTGCCTACAAACAACACTGTTGCAGTGGCTGTCTCAAAGTCTGCCACACAAGCTCAGGGGAAATACATAAGACTCCATTAAAAGTGAAAATAATAATAAATTTATTAATGAAACACTATTTTATTATAAATAAATTCCTCATGTTAAATCATGCTCCATGCCTTAAAAGAAATTGAATTACTGAAATAATAAAAAGATGGTGTATTTGCTATGTACTTGGACTATAATTTGGCTGCTTAGTTACCAATGGCTGGTTGCTTTGCAATTTTTCCTTCATAGACTATTTCTTTTGATTAAAAGCCAAACTTTGCATACAAATTTTATGAACAAGTTGCAAAATGAAATTTTTAGCTTTTAAATCCAATTATGAAAGACATAACTAAATCTCTTATTAAAAATAATTCTAGTAAGCCATTTCTGCTATTGTTCAGGACTGTCTGTGAATTGAGGTAAGCACAGGTGCTGCTCATTATGGACCATTGTGCACCATCTGAATTCTGGACACAGTGGAATTCAGATGGTTTAAACTGTTTGTGTGAATAACGAATGGGCCTGATTCTGCACTCGTTTTTACACGTTTATACATAAGCTCATTTGGGACTTTGAAGACACCTGCTTACTCTTTTAAATCAAAAACAGTATCATTTATGTTCTGGTTATCCTTTCAATGACAGTTTTGTAAAAGCAAAATATTCATGCTCTTTTTTCATGCTCACCATCTCCTCTACCATGCAGTAACTCCAACATATCCTTGTCTTTGGTTATAGGAAAAATAATTGAGTCTACCTACGGCAATTATCCAATGACAAGAGAAGACACAGTGCTATAAGACACAGGCAGAGAGAAAAAAAGAACCAGATCTTCCCATGGAAAGATGTCTTTGCAAAACAACTGTTTAAAGAGGTCTGGGGATACAGTTTATTTATGTTTAAGAGTAGTTTTTTTCCTTTCTTTTCCTTTCTTTTAACCTTTCTTCTGGACTCTTACATGTCTTTCAAATGTCTATTCTCCCTGTCTTTGTTTTTTCAAGTTTAATTGATTTATAATTGACATATAACATTGTGTGAGTTTAAGGTATAAAACATGTTAATTTGATATACTTGTATATTATGAAAATGTTCATTGCAGGATTATCTACAATTGCCAAGATTTGGAAGTAGCCCAAGTGTCCATCAGTAGATGAGTGGATAAAACAACTATGGGACATTTACACAACGGAATACTACTCAGCTATAAAAAAAGAAAAATTCACCCTTTGCAGCAGTATGGAAGGACCTGGAGAACATCATGCTAAGTGAAATAAACCACTCAGAGAAAGACAAATACCATCTGATTTCACTCATATGTGGAATCTAATGAACAAACTGAACTAACAAGGAAAATGGGGAAAGACTCATAGATGGAGGGCAGCATGACAGCTAGTGGGCAGAGGAGGTTAGGGGGTGGATGGATAGAGCAAAAAGGAAAAGGACTCATGGATGCGAACAATAGCATGGTGATTGCTGTGGGGGGTGAATAAGGGGACTAAATGACAATGCAGAAAATAAAATAAAGATTAGGTCAAAAATAAAAAAAATGACCACCAAAATAAGGTTAATTGACACCTCTATCATATTACATAATTACACTTTGTGTGTTTGTGTGTGTGTATGTGGTGAGAACACTTAACATCTACTTTCAGTCTCATTGTCTTCAGATGGGTCATCCAAAAATAGAGAACCTTATAATCACAGAGCCATGTTTCTGCTTTTGGGATGCAGTGGAAAACCTACTCTTACCTGTGGTATCTTCTCCCATCCCATATGGACATAGACCAGAGGCCATCAACTGAGCTGGATTTGCCTAAGGAGGCTAGAGCCTGCATTGCAGTCCTGAGCTCCTGAGTAATGCCACATGCTAAGCTGTTAGTCCAGTTCCACAGTAGCTTCTCAGTGCTATGACTAACCGTAATTATTCAATGAATTTACATTTTGCCTTGTTTTACTAAGGTCTTACCTACTGTAAAGGTAACACCTAACATATGGAGTAAAGAAGCGGTTATAGCAGTTCTGTTGCACAGCAGAAAACGAATGTAGATTACCTCTATATCTGACTTCAACTCTGTGTCCCCCCACCCTGACCACAATGACCACAGGAAGCATTTGAAGATGTAAGGAATGAAAAATAAAATCAAGAGAAGAAATTATCAATGCAAGTTTGAAATGTCCACTGGGAGGCATCCCAATTCACCCAGTGTTTATAGAACCTGGAATATAATTCTTCCAATTTACCAAACATTTGCACTCCAAGGTTCTAAAGAAGTCTAATGGTGAGTAGAGTAGTCAACCCATGTCCACTTACAAAGGCATAATGCAATATTACCTATTACACTATTACCTTGTCACTTTGGCAAGAAAATGTCAAAAGCAAAGGCAAAATATTAGAGTGAATGAAAGATACTCCTTTCCTCAGCTTTTCTACTTTGATAAATATCATCTGGGATGTCATTTACCAGAAAGTCATGGTTTTACAAACTGGAAGAAAAAAAACTTGAAGTGTAAAATATACTCTCTTTATTGCTAAAGTAAGTTGCTATTTTCACATTTCTCTCTGAAATCTGCTTCTGTTATCCAGAGGCCTTGTTATTTGCTTTTCTATATGCATTTTTATCATTCTTATTGAAAACATGGTAATTATTGTGAAATACTCAAATTTCCACAAGCTTATGATGTCAGACAGAGCTCTGAGCTTACACAAACTCTTCGTCTCCTCTCCAGCCTGTAGGAAGAGGCAATTTCAGCTGAAACAAAAGATCACAGTTTGGGGAATGAGGTCTGTGGAGAGAGCTGCAGAAAGGTCTGGGATGTGGTAATATATAATATATGGACTTGTACTGGAAAGCAGAGCAACAACAGCATAACCTCTGAAAATGAAGTATTGAAATACAGGAGAATGGAGATAATATGAAATTTGGGCTTACAATTGTATGAAAATGCATAGATTCTTAGTGTATATTTTCAAATGACAAAAAATTAAGTTCATTTTTAGCCTATCAACAACCTACAACTTATCAATAGAAAGTCTCATATACATCTAACTTCAGAATAGGTGTTTTTTCTCCTGTGAGTTTGATGCCTAAATGTTAGTCCTCTGAAAATTATTAGGATATGTTGCACATATATCTTCTTTTCTCCAATTCTTTTACCACCATAATCTTCTTTACCACCACAGCAATGGTGGTAAATGAGGGCAGTACCCACATTATATGTAATAACAATAATATTAATAACATTTAATTTTATTGAGTTATATGTGCCATGACATTTCTGAAGTGTCGCTGCCCATAATTGGCTAGGAGAAACAGCTCCACTTTTGGTTGATTTTTCTGCTTGTTTGTTTTTCCATAATACACCTTGAAAAATTATGTTCTATTTCAGCCAATCACCCAACCACATGTACATTTTCAGACAGATCTATTTCTAAAAAATACTAAATTCTTTAAAAATGATTTAATGAAATTATTTCCAGCCTTCTCTAGTGTGACAATTGGAAAGTTATAATGTTTACTAGTTACTCTTAATTTAATAGCGATGATGATGATGATAGGTACATTTTTTAGGCTCATACTGTGCCAACCATTTTTCATTAAGTCTCATTTAATCCTAATAACAGACTCATGGTTTGTGTTTGTGTGTGTGTGTGTGTGTGTGCACTATTATCATCCTTATTTTACAGGTAATAAAACTGAGGTTTAGAGAGATGAAGCAACTTGGTTCTAGATTTGAATGAGGGTCTTTCTGATTCCAAAGCTGTGATTTTTTAGTACTAGGCTATGCTATTATAAATTATATAATTTAAATAAAATACTTATCACTATATTTCAGTTTCAGGTTTTGTAAATACCCAGTTTTAAAAGTCAAATGGTCTTTCAATAACAATTTCATAATAATACAGTAGAACCATTGTACCATTAATCATAGCTGTAGAGGATCTTGGGGATTTTTAACCCATTTCTCTGAATTGTCAGAAGGAGAACTGAGGCCAATCAGCAATATGTTTAATGAACAGAAGGTCTTATCAGTGAGGAAATCAGCCTCCTAAACATCTTTTTTAATAGGACCAGCTGTGGCTATTTTGATTTGGTGGCAGACAGTAGATGGTAAATACAGACAACCATGAGATGGAAATTATTTTATTTCAAACAACCAGCTATTTTACTTTGAGATCTGGTCAATGATCAAGTACAAACCAAACATTTGATTTATCGATGGTAAAAATCAACAATGACAATGTGCAGTTGTATATGAGTGTATGTGCTTAAAGAAGAGTCTAAGTCCATAAGTCTGAAAGTGACTTTATATTTAGATTTCTTAACAAACTTCATAGGTGATTCTGATGTATGCCTAAATTTGAGAACCTCTGGATTAAGAGAAGTTTCCCTATGTATTTCCACTTCAATATTGCTATTAGAAAGAATTAAGCATCTAACATTTTACCAGTCCATGTATTGAAAAAATATATTGAAATATTTCTACCTGGGATCCCATTGTTTTTTGTTTGATTATTTTTCTTTATTTTTATTGTCATTCAATTACTGATGTCCCCATTTTTCACCATTATTCTCCCATGCCTACCCACCCCACCCACAAGACCTACATTCAATCCTCCCCCCCACCATTGTTTTGGTCATTGGGTCCTTTGTACATGCTCCTTCACTTGACCCTTCCCCTTCTTTCCTCCATTATCTGCCTCCCCTCCCGTTTTGTTACTCTCAGTTTGTTCTTTATTTCCATGTCTCTGGTTCTATTTTGCTCTCCTCTATGTTTTGTTGATTAGCTTCCATCTATAGGTGAGATCATACGGTATTTGTCTTTCACCACCTGGCTTATTTAACTTAGCATAATACTCTCCAAGTCCATCCATGCTGTCACAAAGCATAGGAACTCCATCCTTCTTTATGCTGTGTAGTATTCCATTGGGTAAACGTACAACAGATTTCTGATTCACTAATTTATGGATTAGCACTTAGGCTGTTTCCAGCACTTTGTTGTAAATTACACTGCTAAGGACAGTGGGATGTGTAGATTCTTTTCAATTAGTGTTTCAGGATTCTTAGGGTATAACCCCAGCAGCAGTATCACTGGGTCAAAAGGCAGTTTCATTTTTCTTTTTTTCAGAAAATCCCATACTGATTTCCATAGTGGCTGCACCAGACTGCATTCCTACCAACAGTGTACTAGGGCTCCCTTTTCTCCACAATGTTGCCAGCACTTGTTTGTTGATTTGTTTGTGGTTGTCATTATGACTGGTGATAAATGGCATTTCACTGTGGTTTTAATTTGAATCTCTCTGATGGCTAGTGATGCTGAGCATCCTTTCACATGTCTCTGGGCCCTGTGTATGTCTTCCTTGGAGAAGTGCCTGTTCAAGTCCTTTGCTCATTTCTTAATTTGGTTGTTTGTCTTCCTGGTGTGCAGTCATGTGAGTTCTTTATATATTTTGGAGATCAAACCCTTTTCCAAGTTATCATTGGCAAATATATTTTCCCATATGGCTGGTTCCCTTTTCATGTTGCTGATATTTTCTTTAGCTGTGCAGAAGCTTTTTAATTTGATGAAGTTTCATTTGTTTATTCTATCCTTTATATTCCTTCCTCTAGGGGGCATATCAGTGAAAATATTGCTGCATGGAACATCTGAGATTTTCCTTCCTATGTTTTCCTCTAGGACTTCTATGGTGTTGTGACTTATATTTAAATTTTTTATCCATCTTGATTTTATTTTGATGTATGCTGTGAGTTGGTGGTTGAGTTTATTTTATTTTTGCATGTAGCTGTTCAGATGTCCCAATGCTATTTCTTGAAGAGGCTATTTTTACTCTGTATTATGTCTCTGCTCCCTTTGCCAAATATTAATTGACTACAGAGACATATGTTTATTTCTGGACTCTCTTTTCTGTTCCATTGATCCATGCATCTGTTTTTATGCCAGTACCAGACTGCTTGATTTCAGTGGCCTTGTAATAGAGTTTGATGCCAGGGATTGTGACCCCTTCTACTTTGTTCTTCTTTCTCAAAATTATTGAGGCTATACTGGATAATTTATGGCAGCATATAAATTTTTGAAATGTTTGTTATATATCTGTGAAATATGTCATTGGTGTTTTAATAAGGTTTGCATTGAATCTATAGATTCTTTTGGGTAGTATGGACATTTTGATTATGTTAATTCTTCCAGTCCATGAACATGCTATATGCTTCCACTTATGTGTGTCTTTCTTAATTTCTTCAGTGTTGTGTAGTTTTCAGAGCACAGGGCTTTTAACTCCTTCATTAAGTTAATTCCTGGGTACTTCATTATTTTTTTGTTGTTGTTGGTATAGCAAATGGAATATATTTCCTATTTCTATTTCTGATATTTTGTTGTTGAGGTACAAAAATGCCTTCTATTTCCAAATATTGACTTTGTATCCCACTGTTTTGCCCAATTCATTTATTAGCTTGGGAAGTTTTTTGGTAGGGTCTAAAGAGTGTTCTATATACACTATCATGTTATCTGCAAACAATGACAGTTTTACTTCTTTCCAATTCTCATGCCTTTTATTTCTTATTCTTGTCTGATTGCTGTGGCTAGGACAAAACAAAAGTATGTTGAATAGAGTGATGAAAGCAGACACCCTTGTCTTATTCCTGATCTTAGTAGGGAAAGCTTTCAGCTTTTGCCCTTTCAATATGAGGTTGGATGTAGGTTTCTCATTTATGGCCTTTATTGTATTGAGGTATGACCCCTTTAATCCCACTTTGCTTAGTGTTTTTATCATAAATCGGTGCTGTACTTCATCAAATGCTTTTTCCATATCTATTGATATGATTATGTGAAATTTGACTTTCCTTTTGTTTATGTGATGTATTACATTTATTGATTTGTGAATACTGTACCATCCTTGTATTCCTGGGATAAATCCCAATTGATCGCGGTGGATGATCTTTTTAATGTATTGCCGGATGTGGTTTGCCAATATTTTGTTGAGGATTTTTGCATCTATGTTCATCAGTGATAGTGGCCTATAGTTTTCTTTCTTTTTTGTGTCTTTATTTGGTTCTGGGTTTAGGATGATGCTGGCCTCATAAAAATTGTTTGGGAGTCTTCTTTCTTCTTGGGGTTTAGGTATAATCTGAGAAGGACAAGGGTTAGCTCTTTCTTAAATGTTTTGTAAAATTCTCCTATAAAACCCTCCAGTCCAGGACTTTTGTGTGCCACGAGAATTTTGGTTACTACTTCAATTTCACCAGCTGTTATCGGACTGTTCAGGATTTCTGCTTCTTCTTAATTCAGTTTTGGAAGATTTTATTTTTCCAGAAATTTTCCATTTCACCCAGGTTTTCAAATTCCTTGGCATATCGTTGTTCATAGTAGTTTCTTATAATCCTTTGTACTCTGTGATATTAGTGGTAATCTTTCCACACTCAGGTCTGATTTTATTTTATTGGGTCCTCTCCCTCTGGTTCTTGGTGAGGCAGTTTAAAGGCTTGTCTATTTTACCTTTTCAAAGAACAAGCTCCTGGATTTATTAATCCTTTGAATTGTTCTTTTAGTCTCTATGTCATTTAATTCTCCTCTGATCATGGTTATTTCTTTCCTTCTACTCACTCTGGGCTTTGTTTGTTTTTGTTCCTCCAGTTCTTGTACATTAGTGTTAGGTTGTTTATTTGAAATGTTTCTATCTTTTTCAGGCAGGTCAGTATCGCTATGAACTTCTTTCTCAGGACTGCCTTCGCTGTGTTCCATAGGTTTTGGACTGTTGTGTGTTCGTTTTCACATGTTTCCAGAAACTTTTTTATTTCTTCTTTGACCACATTTTTAATCCATTCATTGTTTAATAGCATGCTATTCAGTCTCCATCAGTTTGAATATTTTTGAGTTTTTTCCTTGAGACTGGTTTCTACTTTTAGGCCCTTGTGTTCCAAGAAAATGCTTGATATGATTTTAATTTTATTGATTTTGTTGAGGTTTCTTTTGTGTACTATCATGTGGTTTATCTTTGAAAATGTTCCATGTGCATTTGAAAAGAATGTGTGTTTTGCTCTTTTGGGGTGAAAGTTATATATACATATATACACATCGATAGTGTGATTCTATGATGGCAGAAGTCAGATCAGATCTCTCCTGTGCTCAAAATCCCCTACTGCTTGCCAACTCAGTCAAGGTAAAAAAGTCTTTCTTATGACCTACCAGCTCTTGTAGAAAAACTCAGTGAGCACTCTGACCTCTTCTCCTAAAATCCTCACCCTTACTCTGTTTCAACTGAACTATATTCTTTACTGTTTCTAGGTACACCAGGTATCTTCCTGTCCCAGCGCATGCTATTCTTCTTCCTGGAATGACCTTCCCTGAAATCTCTGGAGAGCTCATTCTCTCATTTCCTTTATGTATTTACTCAGATGCTAACAGTCAGTGAGGCCTTCCTTGACCATCCTGTTTACAAATGTGACTCTACTCCATCCCTCTCTAGCACTCTCCAGATTTCTTTCTATAACACTTGTCACCTTCCAACATATTTTATCATTATATATTTATGTCATTTATTATGTCTTCACCCAATATAATATAAATTACACTAAGGCAGAGCTTTGGATTGTTTTGTTTCTTGGTATATCTCTATCTTCTAGAACAGTACCTGGCGTCTAGTGGGTATTACATAAACATTTGGTGCATGAATACATGATTAAACTTAAAGAAATGTAAACTGTGTGTTTCGTGAATTGTGTAAGGTTGGTGAATTTAAGGGTGCTTATTTATTGAACAACTACTCTGCCAGGGGCTGAGTACCTGAACAAATTCTCTCAATCCTCATAGTAATTCTCTGAGGAGATGGGAATAGTGCTGAAACACAGTTGAACACAATTGGAAGAAGGGAGCCTATGGGTTTGATTTTAGGGAGTGGGCAAGGAAGGCTCCTTATAGTGTTTTAGCTGGACCCAGCTTCCTAGAAACTGAGGCTCAGGTAGCTTAAGTGAGCTTGCCTAAATTACACAGCTAATAATTGAAGGAGCTAGTAGTCAATTACAGGTCAGCCAAAGTCCAGAGCTTTTCTTATTATGCAGAGGGGAACAACAAAGAGAGTGGTAGTTGGCCACATGGCTCATTATTTATAAGACCAAAGAAGAGTTGTAGCCTCTCAGCAAGTCTGTGGGTTTTTGTTTGTTTGTTTGTTTGTTTTCTTTTTGTGAATCTCCAAGAAACCAAAAGTATCTATCACTGGTTTCTTTTTTTTTTTGTAAAAATTTTATTTATTTTTAGAGAGAGGGGAAAGGAGGGAGAAAGAGAGGGAGAAAAACATCAATGTGTGGTTGCCCCTCAAGTGCCCCCTACTGGGGACCTGGCCTGCAACCCAGGCATGCGCCTCGAGTGGGAATCAAACCAGTGACCCTTTGGTTTGCAGACCAGTACTGAGTCCACTGAGCCAAAGCAGCCAAGGCTATCACTGGTTTCTAATCTGGAGAAATCTCAGGAGATTATCTGATGTTGATCTATGTGCTACCTTTAGTCCCACATGAGTCATTCTTGGGAGCAAATCCAAACTCATAATATTCTACATGGGATATTTGAGAGTTGAACTTGGAATGTCTCACCCATCCCTCCCACCCAACAGAAGAATAAACTGGGGTACAGAGTGGGAAGGAATATACTGGGTTGGGGGCAGATTTGGCTGGAAAGTGCTAGTCTCTTGGCTCCAAGTAAATTCTGCTACATATTTGCCATATTCAGGTTGACATTGGCCTAAGTCATATTTCCTGATTTCAGCAAGAGTAGCAACAGTGTCAGTGAAAGGAGAACTAGAGTTCCAGTTACATGTAGGTAACAAATACATGACACGAATTGTTAGGTTTAAGGATAAATGCACTGTGATTACCGCTCCGTTCCTTTTGGAGTGGATCCTTACCATAATGTTCTGAGATAGTTCTCCAAAACTCAGCCAGTCAAAAGATTTGACTTTCTAATTCTCTTTCAGGAGAATTCAACCCTTATTCCAAGTGTAACAATACTGGGAGCAGGATTAAAATATGCATTTCAGAGAGAGAGGCAAGGTGGCAGTAGAGCAGGAGAACTTATGTTGCACCACTTCCAAGAACCAAGGTGAAAACAAAAATAAATAGAACATCCAACCTAAATAAGTACCTGAAGACTACCTGAAGAGGAGATACTTAACAAAGGATGGGCAGAATCCACCTCAAAACCAGTAAAAAAGGGAGGGATGTGAAAGGGGTTGGCACCACTTTCATAGCAGTTGGCTAAGGTGGTAGCTGTGGGAGCTTCCCCCAGAGAAGATGGAAGCCTGGACCTCAGTCTGCACTCCCAAGCACAGAGCACCAGTGTTGGGATCACTTGCCCATTCAGCATCCAGCAGTGAAAGACCACAGGTTTTTTGCCTGCCAAAGAAGACAGAGCCAGATTGAGACTAAGCTACTTTTTCTTCTTTTTCCTTCCTTTTCTTCTAAAGGACCAATGCACAGGTTTCTCATTCCCAGATACTCACCTTGGGCTCAGGTGAAAAGAGGGCAGCACAGTTTACAGTCACGCGAGGAGAGTCTGCAGTGGGAGGCTGTGGGGAAAGGTATGGGAGAACGGCTGCTGGGTTCCTGGTGCTAGGATATAACACCATAGCGCAGCAACTATTTTTCTTGAGAAGAGAAAACCCCTCCCAGGTGAAAAATAATGACCCCACCCTGTGGGAAAACCACTCACCACAGCCTCAGGAAATCTCATAGCTCCATCCTCTTGAATCCCACTTGCCACACCCTTTGAAATCTTGCATGCCCCACCATACATCAGTTTTTAAATGTTTTTCTTTCTTTCTTACTTTCCTCTAACCTGTATCTTATCCCCTGCTGAGGAAGCAGTAACATATGTGAACTCAGAGGTGTTAGAGACTGGTTTTAGGGCATAGTGATTCCATATACTTTTCCTGGACCCACTCTGGTGTTTCCCCTCACCAGATAGCATAGGAATGACCTCTCAGTTTCTGGTAGACTCAGACTCTGGGATCTGGAGACCTCCTTGCAAGCGTACTAGGAGTTTCACCCTGCTGAGTTCAGGAAAATAATCTGGGGCAGGTTCAGATGTGTGAATGCACCGACCACGTTCCCTGAAGTCTGAATGGCACCTCCCACAGGAGATGCAGGGATCCTATCCTGATTCCACCAGAAGCCCTCTCAGAAACAGACAGGTAAGCAGCAAGACTAAAACTCTTGGCAAGAATACAGGCAGAGGCAGGTGTAGGTGGTGCCTGTGGTGCTTTAGGTTGTTAGTTGATCCACCCCTGGACCTTGTGCTGATAAAAAACCAGCAGTGCAGAGAAGTGAGGGCCATCCCAGATGCAGCCAAGCCTGATGAAGACAGCACAGACTGTGGATCACTAGTAGTTTTAAACAGGTGGCCTAGAGTTAGATGGTGATAGCATCTGACATTGGCTTACAACAGCTTCAGAACACAAGAGTTGACCCTGACTGGTGTGGTTCAATCGATTGACCACCAGCCTATAAAACAAAGGGTTGCTGTTTTGATTCTTTGTCAGGGCACATACCTGGGCTGTGGACCAGGTCCCCAGTAGGGAGTGCATAAGAGGCAACCACACATTGATGTTCCTCTTTCTTTCTCTCTCCTTTCTCCTCTAAAAATAAATAAATAAAATCTAAGTAAATATTATTTAAAAAAAAAAAGAACACCGGAATTGTATCCAGAAGGATAATCCTAAGGTAACCATCAGCCTCTGCTGAGATCAATTCAACTCCATTCTTTTTAATTATTCATGATATTTTTTCTTTTGTATAGCTTGTTAACATTTTTTAATTATTCTTATTTTTTTCTTATTTTCACTATTTTTTGAAATCTCATATTTTACTCTTCCCTTTTTTTACTCCATTATGCCTTCTTCCTTCCCTTTTCTATTTTCATTTTAAAATCTTTCCCTTTCTTTAAACTATTGTGGTGATTCCTCTCATCAAATCCTTACTCTTATTATTTCTCCTCCATCTATCTCCTCACAATAATTTTTCCTTTATATCTGACATTCTTTTTTCTTCCTTATAATATTATTTTAATAATATTTTAATTATTTTATTTTTAGAGAGAGGGGAAGGGAGGGAGAAATAGAGGGAGAGAAACATCAATGTGTGGTTGCCTCTCATGTGTCCCCTACTGGGGACTTGGACTGTAACCCAAGCATGTGCCCTGACTGGGGAATTGAACTGGTGACCCTTTGGTTTGCAGGCTGATGCTCAATCCACTTAGCTACACCAGCCCGGGCTATTTCTTATAATATTCTTATTCTCCTGCCAACTTCATTAATTTTTGTTCATTTGTCATTGATAATTCTACTGTTGTTGGGGGATATTTGTGTTTGTGTGAGGCTTGTTTTCTGTGTTGTTTTGTTATGTTTAGTCTGTACTTGTACAACTGCATAAAAGTTGTGGTGGTGGTTGAGACTCTCAGTCAGTCACCTGGAGGGGGAGAACTCAAAAATTAATAGCCATCAACAAACAAAACCTGAATACAACAGGATTACCTTCATAAACTGAATAAAGTACATCCTTAGATCATCCATCTCAGGAGATCAAGGAGACTGCACCATAGATTCCCACAGTACCCTTGCCATGGAAGATTGTCCCATAAAGGCAGGGAGTCAAAAAAGATCATTCTAATGCAATAAAACAAACAAAAGAGTCAACTAAAATGAGGAGACAAAGAAACAACCCCCAATGGAAAGGAAAAGAAGATTCCCTATAAAAAGAGCTAAATAAAATTGAGGCAAGCAATTTATCAGACATAGGGTTCAAATTAATGGTTATAAGTATGCTCAAGGAACTTATTGAAAACTGTGAGGAACTTACTGGGAAAGACATCAGCATAAAAAAGGACATAGAAACTATAAATAAAAACCAGTTACAAATGAAAAATACATATCTGAAATAAAGAATACACTACAAGGAATTAAAAGTAGGCTAAATGAGTCAGGAAGTTAGAAGACAAGGTGGTAAAAAAAAACAAAAAACACCCAGTCACAGCAACAAAATGAACACAAAAAAAAGGCTAAAAAGAGTAAAGACAGTTTAAGGGAGTTTTGGGACAACACAAAATATAACATATTTATATCATAGGAATACAAGAAAGAGAAGAAAGTAAGCAAGGGATAGAAAACCTATTCAAAAATGAGAATTCATCAAAATAAAAAGCTTCTGGACAGGTAAAGAAAACATCAGCAAAATGAAAAGGGAACCAAACATACAGGAAAATATATTTGTTGATGATAACTTGGATTAGGTTTTGATCTCTAAAATACATAAAGAACTCACACAACTCCACTCCAGGAAGACAAATAATCCAATTAAAAAATAGACAAAGGACCTGAGCAGACACTTCTCCAAAGAGGACATATACAAGGACCAGAGACATAGGAAAGGATACTCAGCATCACTAGCTATCAGAGAGATGCAAATTAAAACCACAGTGAAATACCACTTATCACTGGTAAGAATGGCCATCATAAACAAATCAATGAATTATAAGTACTGACAAGGATATGGCTAAAAGGGAATCTTAGTACACTGCTGTTGACAATGCAGACTGGTGCAGCCACTGTGTAAGACTGTATGGAATTTCCTCAAAAAACTAAAGATGGAATTGCCTTTTGACCCAGCAATTGCACTGCTGGGATTATACCCTAAAAGTCCTGAAACACCAATTCAAAAGAAACGATGTATCCTAATGTTTATAACAGTACAATTTACAATAGCCAAATGCTGGAAGCAACCTAAGTGCCCATCAGTAAATGACTGGATCAAAACACTATGGTATGTTTACACAATGGAATACTATGCAGCAGAAAAAAAGAAGGAGTTCCTATCCTTTACAATAGTATGGATGAAACTGGAGAGTGTTACATACACTACGTGAAATAATCCAGTGGGTGAAAGACAAATACCATATGATCTGACTTATAAGTAGAACCTAATCAACAAAACAAACAAGCAAGCATAATATAACTGGAGACATGGGAATAAAGAACAAATTGACAGTAATAACCAGAGGGGAGGGGGAAAAGGGGGAAAGAAAGGGAAAGAAAGGGAAAAGTCAGGAAACATATATGAAGGACCCATGGACAAAGCCAAAGTGGGGTAGGATTGATGGTGGGAGTCGGGGGTGGGTGGGGTAGGGGAAAGTGGTGGTGGGAAAATTGAGACAACTGTGCTTGAACAACAATAAAAAAAAAGTTAAACAACATACACAGAAAAGAAAATGTGTTTGAAAAAAAATGGCAATATACTTCTCTGACTTGGTGAAAGAAAAAGTCATACAAGTTCAGGAAGCATAGACAGTCCCATCAAGATTAACCTAAAGACTGCAAGACACATCAGAATTATAAGGGAAAATTTAAAGACAAAGAGAATCCTAAAGGCAGCAAAGGAGAAGCAGCTAGTAACATACAAG
The DNA here is from genome assembly GCA_004026545.1 of Mormoops blainvillei. Lineage (NCBI taxonomy): Eukaryota > Metazoa > Chordata > Mammalia > Chiroptera > Mormoopidae > Mormoops > Mormoops blainvillei. Next base: position 65,114 of record PVJD01008722.1, read on the forward strand.
GGGTGTCCAACATGGCTAGGAGCTATTTCTCAACAGAAGCACTACAAACCAGAAGGGATTCACATGAATAATTCCAAGTAATGAAAAGTGAGTACCTGCAATGTAGACTACTTTATCCAGCAAGGATCTTATTTAAAATGGAAGGCAAATAAAGAACTTCCTAGACAAAAGAAGGCTAAAAGAGTATATCTTCACCAAGCCATCACTGCCAAGATACTAAAAGAGCTGCTATAAGAAGAAGAAGAAATAAAGAGAGAGGTAGGAACACAGGCGCAAATAGGAAAAATGGCGATGAACAAGTACCTATCAATAATAAATAAATGTAAATTGATTAAATGTTCTAATCAAAGGCTGAATGGATAAGAAAACATGAGTCACATATATGTTATCTAAGAAGACCCACATCAGAACAAAAGATTAACACAGGCTGAAAATGATGGTATGGAAAAAATATTCCAAGCAAATGGACATGATAAAAAAGCTGGGGTAGCAATACTGATATCAGACAAAACAGACTTCAAAACAAAGGCTACAACGAGTGACAAAGGAGGTTACTACATAATACTTAATGGGGTAGTCCAGCAAGAGGATACAGCCCTTGTGTGTGTGTGTGTGTGTGTGTGTGTGTGTGTGTGTGTGTGTATGTATATATGTATGTATGTGTGTATATATATATATATATACACACATACATACATACATACAGTCATCGTAGGAGATTTTAACACCCCACTGTCAACAACAGAATGATCGTCCAGGGGGAAAAATCAAGGATATAGTGGAGTTGAATGACACCATAGATTAAATGTGTTTAAATTATATTTACAGAACAGTTCACCCCAAAAGGCAAAATATATATTATTCTTTAATGCACATGAATTATTTTCAAAGATAGCCCACATGGGAGGATGCAAAACAAGCCTCTACAAATTCAAGACAATTTAAATCACATCAACCATCTTCTCATACCAAAACGACTTAAAACTAGAAACCAACCTCAAGGAAAAAAAAAAACCAAAACTCAAAACCATTCAAATATATGGAGGCTGAATAACATGTTATTAAATATAAATCAGTTAATAATGAGATTGAGGAAGAAATAAAAAAGTACCTCAAAACAAAAGAAAATGAACACACAACATCCAAAACCTATGGGCAGAGAAAAGGCAGTCTTGAAAGGGAAGTTCGTAGCATCACAGGCCTATCTAAAGAAGACAGAAAAACCTTCCATCTAAAAGAACTAGAAGAAAGGCAAAAAACCATGCCCAGAGTGGGGAGAAGGATGGAAATAATCAAGATCAGAGCAGAATTAAATGACATAGAGACTGAAAAAAAAAAAAAAAACAGTTCAAAAGATCAATGATTCCAGGATCTGGTTCTTTGGTAAGATAAACATAATTCATAAATACATAACTAGATACATCAAGAAAAAGAGAAAGAGGACCCAAATTAATAAATTCAAAAGAGAAAGAGGAGAAGTAACAACAAATACCACAGCAATGCAAAGGATTGTAAGAAATTACTATAAACCATTATATGCCAAGTAATTGGACAACCTGAGAAAAATGCATAAATTTCTAGAAACATATACTCTTCCAAACTAAATCAGGAAAATGCAGAAAACCTGAATAGACTGATAACATCTAGTGAAACTGAAGCAGTAATAAAAAGATTCCCAACACCGCTCTGGCTGGTGTGGTTCAGTGAATTGAGTGCTGGCCTGCAAACCCAATAGATACTGGTTCAATTCCCAGTCATGGCATATGCCTGGGTTGCAGGCCTCGCCCCCAGCTGGGGGTGCGTGAAAGGCAATCACACATTGATATTTCTCTTCCTCTCTTTCTCCCTCTCTTCCCCTCTCTCTAAAAATAAATTTAGAAAAAAAATCGCTGGCTTCACAGGTAATATTTACCAAACATCCAACGAAGAACTAACACCTATCCTTCTCAAACTATTCCAGAAAAAAGCAGGAAGAGTGAAGACTCTCAAACTCTTTTTATGAGGCCAGCATTATCATAATTCCAAAACCAGGTAAACACAAAACGGAGAAAGATAATTACAAAACAATATGTCTAGTGAGCATAGTTGCTAAAACCCTCAACAAAATACTAGCAAATTGGATCTAGCAATGCATTAAAAAGATCATTCATCATGATCAAGTGGGATCATATTTCCAGGAAAGAAAGGATGGTATAAAATTGGCAAATCACTAAACATGATACATCATGTAAGCAAAATGAAAGATAAAAATCACATGAGTATATCAACAGATGCAGAAAAATCATTTCATAAAACCCAGCAACCATTAATGATAAAAACACTAAACAAAGTGGGAGTAGAGGGAACATGCCTCAACATAATAAAGGCCATGTATGAGAAACCTACAGCCAACATCATACTCGATGGGCAAAATCTGAAAGTGTTTCCCTTAAGATCAGGAACAAGACAAGGGTGTCTACTTTCACTACTCATATTCAACATAGTATTGGAAGTCCTAACCACAGCAATCAGACAAAAAAGAAAGAAATAAAAGGAATCCAATTTGGAAAGGATGAAGTAAAGCTGTTACTGTTTGCAGATGACATGATAGTGTACACAGAAAACTCTACAGTCTCCACCAAAAAAACTACTCAAACTCATAAGTCAATTTAGCAAAATAGCGGGATACAAAGTCAATATTCAGAAATTGATGGCATTTTTCTACACCAACAATGAACTTTCCTCTGGAGAAACTAAGAAAAATATCCCATTAACTATAGCAACAGAAAAATAAGGTGCCTAGGGAAAACTTACCAGGGAGGTAAAAGACCTGTACTCAGAAAACTATAGAACAGTGAGAAAAGGTATTTACAAAGATACAAATAAATTGAGGCATGCACCATGTTCATGGACTGGAAGAATTAACATCATTAAAATGTCCATACTACCCAAAACAATGTATAGATTCAATGAAATTCCTATTAAAAAAATGGCATATTTCTCAGGTTTATTACAACTATTCTAAAAATTTATATGAAATCAGAAAACACTTTGAAAAGCCTCAGAAAAGTTAAGAAAGAAGAACAAAGTTGGAGTGATCACCATACCCGAAATCAAACTATACTACATGCCCATTGAAATCAATACAGTAAGGTACTGGCATATGAACAGGCACAAAAGTCAATAGAACAGGATTGAGAGCCCAGAAATAAATCTATCATCAATTAATATTTGATACAGTGGTTACGAGCCTACAATGTAGTAAAGATAGTCTCTTCAATAAATGTGATTGGGACAACTGGACTGGTACTGTAGAGGGAATCGAGGCTGATACCAGAGATTAAATGCTAATTGCCCTGACTTATAATGTAAATGCTTCTCTCCCACCTCTGTAAGCCCTTTTCGCACCAAATCTATACCACGCCTCCCAAGACTCTTACCCCACTTAGCCCAGCATAAAGAGAATGCGGGGCTATTGTTCTGGGCTCAGAATTTGGAGTTTGTCTCCTCTGGGCCCGTGCACGTAAGTAAAGATCGTGCTCCTAACCCCTCAGTGTCTGGTCGTTTCATTTTTCAGTAACATTTGGTTCCCTGACCAGGAAACGACCTTACATAAATTCGGGCCGATTTGCCACTGACTGAGCAGGGCGGGCTGGGTGCCCGGTGGCCCGGCTGGGGACCAGGGAAGCGCGCGCCCTGAGATTTCTCAGGCCCCGACCGGTCGGGACACCGGACTCCGGCCTGCGACTCCAGCCGGGAAGTGGGGGTTTTGGAACACGATCTATCAGAAGGCACCGCATCGGTAAGTGCCCCGGGGACCAGACCCGAGATCGGGAGGGATTTGAGTCCCTCATCTGTTACAGTAGGATCGAGACTACGGAAGTCCGACCACCAGACCCTCGCTCGGGGAGGGAAACTGAATAGCCCCTGAATGTTTGAAAAGTTAAATTAAGTGCGTCCGTGTTTGTTTTTCTATGGGTGATGGTTTTGGGGAGGGAAGTGAATAGTTTATGAATGTTTTCAAGTAAATTAAGTGTGTCTGTGTTTGTTTTTCTATGGGTGATGGTCTTGGGGAGGGAACGAAATAACCTCTGAATGTGTGAGAGTGAATGCAAGTGTCTGTGTTTGTGGCTCCTCGGGCGTTAGCCTATGGAGCAAGAGTGGGTCCCAACCTGCGATTCCTGTGTCAGGTCGTACGGCATAATGGTTGACAGTTAACCCCGAATTCTGTAGGGGCAACCTTAGCCAAGACCGACTTTGTCCAGCGAGGGAGCAGGCCAGGCGGACGAGCGAGTGCCCCCACCCTTTGTGTGTCTGCGCCGTGCGGGAGGGAAGCCATGGGGGGCGGACCTTCTACGATTTTAGATTGTATGCTGCAGAATTTCAGCAAATTTAAAGGGCAGGACCCATCATTTGATGCGGGCCAATTAGAGACATTTTGTACTGCAGAGTGGCCGACTTTTGGGGTCGGCTGGCCCCCCGAGGGAACATTAAATCTATCCACTATAAGAGCAGTTCACCTGAAAGTGACAGGAAAGCCAGGACATCCCGATCAGTTTTCCTATATAGATAGATGGCAGGAGTTAGC
>PVJD01008723.1:0-69646 GCA_004026545.1 Mormoops blainvillei
CCAGGGATCAAACCCACAACCTATGTATCTGCCCTGACCGGGGAATCAAACCCGCAGCCTTTTGGTGTACGGGATGATGCTCCAACCAACTGAGCCACCGGGCCAGGGCAGCAGGCTCTTTCTCTAGAGAGATGTGAGTGGTGCATCTCGTCGGGCTTATTCAAAATTTATTTAATCATCTTGAAGAATGTATCTTTTTTCAAAGTCACGAACTGAGTTTTAATTTACACGCAGTACAGTCAGGTGTATTAGGTGTACAGTTGTGTGTGTTTTTTTAAAATAGACATTATGTTTTAGAGCAATTTTAGGTTCGTAGCAAAATTGAGCAGAAAACGTAGAGTTCCCATGTACTCTCTGCCCCCTCCCCACTATCTGCATCCCCCATAACTGATGAACCTGCAATGACCCATCATTATCACCCAGAGTCTATGGTTTATGTTAGGGTTCTCTCTTGGTGTTGGACAAAAGTGTAATGACGTGTACCCAGCCTTATAGAATCACACGGTATAGTTTCACTAACCCCAAATCCTCTGTGCTCCACCTAATCATTCTCCCTGGGCCCACGGTGTTTTCTTCAATTTTTTTTAAACAAAAAGCTTACGTTTTTAAGGTTAGATTTAAGTCAAAGACACTCCTTAATAAAGACTCTTCGAATGTGAATATTCCAGGAATTTTTCTAAGCCATCCAGTCAGAATCGTCTCTGAATATTACCTTACTTTGGAAGCTATGGGCCTACCTTTGAATGAAATTCAGGATTTTTCAAAATAAGCCCTGCTTTAAAAAAAAAGCAAACTAGTCTATATTCAAACTAAAACCGTTTAATAGAACTTTCATTTCCAGAAACAATAACAAATGACACGAGGCATTTTGTAAAATGCGATCCCGAATAGGACAGTAAAAAATAAGTGTATACTTAATGTGCACCTCCTCAAAACAGAGGTGCTCTCCCTTCCTCGGCCTTGGAAAGAAGGTGGAGGACAGTCTGTGAGCGACTTTGGGCAGGGGGTCGATAAGCAAAGCTCAAGCAGTTGAACATGGAGACCTCTTCAAAGAATTTCCAGGAACCTGACCAAATGATTGCAATCTGCCTTGAATACAAAGGAGTCTCCTCCCCAGTAGACTGGCCCAGTCCTGAGCCCACCTGTCCTGTGTTCCTAAGCAAACCCTGGTGCCCCTGCTCCACAGGAGCCCTTTTCTTTCCAGAGGTTCAGTGTCCAGCCAGTTCTTCTTGTGAACGAGGTGAGCACAGACTCCACGTGGGCGTTTTAAGGCTCTAGGGAAAGAGTCAAAGGAAATTTTTCTCCCACAGCACAGGCCATGTGTGCTGTGGCCCATCTCTGATCTGTTTCAATTCCTCACTCATAGACCTGGGACCGCAGACCTCTGCTATGCTGCCAGCATATCTAATATCCGTCTTAACGTATGATTCATACCCTGTACCTGGAAACAGCGCCTGTAACATCTGCACATGAAACAACCCACTGCTACAATGGGTGTGGTCTCAAAACTTAATGATCTTCTGTAGACCTAGCGAATGTTTGGAACCGTATTTGTCATGCATCAAATTCACAGCCAAAATCCCCAAGATTTAAAAAAAAAAAAAAGAAAGAAAGAAATTGTGGGCCCCGGCAAGAGGGCGGGAACAAGATTGTTCTCAGCTTCACAGGTCTGACTGAAAAGGATCATTCTACCCCTGATTGTTACAAGCACACTTTTGGTGATTTTGTTAGGTTTTGTTGAAATGCTGCTACAACTTTGGAGTTGCTTTTCTTCCAGTATAGAATGGCTTTACAAACCGAGTGTTGCACGACTTCTTTTACCCTGAAGCTGCCTCATCTCGCCTTTTTTCACTATCATCCATCTCCTGTTACCTGGCTGTGCTGCAGGGTCCCCGACCTGCCAGCACTGGACCAGTATCAGTCTGGGCATGGCAGGAACTGGCCACGCAGCAGGAGATGAAAAAAGTCCTCGGAGAGAAACATTTTACTGATGTGGAAGAGGTGAAACAAAAAAATGGCAGAAGCACTAAAAGGCATCAAAATTGATGAGTTCAAACAGTGTAGGAAATGGAGCAGCCAAAGAACTTACATGCATGACCCAGGCACATGAACTAAGGGGAGGATTGCTGAGGGAATGCAGGGTACCGGGTGGAGGGGGCCAATGTGGGGAAATCTGGGACAACCGTAATAGCATAATCAATAAAAAGTATTTAAAAAAAAAGAAATTGCACAGGCACATAACTTAAAACACACACACAGGCACACACTTCTCACACTCTTACACACATTTCTTGCAAGGCTGTGCCTGGGGAAACACGGCTGAGGGCATATTTGGCTTAGCGGCTGCCCGGGTATTTTGCTTGGAAAATCAAGCGGCGCATGGCTATGTTTTGGGTGAGCAGGCAAGAAAGACATGCTTGTGGCAACCAGAAAGTTTTAAGGTCTTCCAAGTTATAAGAGATGGACCTGTGGAAGCATTTAAGTGTTCTCAGGGTGAAAAGTCAGAGCTAAAATGTGGCGTCAAACCAGATACAAAAAGTGTTCAGCGGCCATCTCGTGAGGTCAAACCTGGTACCCAGATAGGCAAGAAAGCTTCAGGACACAGAGCTTGTGGGCCTTGTCCCATATGTGAATTTCACAAAAAATTCTATTGTTCTGTGGATTCGGTATGGAGGACTCGTTGTTATTTCTCTTGAATATCTTTTAAGAGATGCTCACATATTATTCCAACTTCCTGGAGAGTCGGGGTGCGCTAGCCCTTCTGCATTCGGGAGGGACCTGGACTAGGAGCTGTGGGTGCTGAGGAGTGAGGCTGACTTTCCCAAGTACCAGCTTCATTCCGATTAAGGGCAATTTAAACATTAAAAAAATATTTTCGGTTATAGCTGACATTCAATATTATGTTAATTTCAGGTATACAGCCTCATGGTTAGACATTTATATAATTTACAAAGCTGCCCGCCCCATAAATCTAGTACCCACTGACACCGTACATATCATGTTATATAAACAGAAAATGCACCTGTGTTTGAATTAGCTATTTTCAATTTTATTAGAGTCCAGACATGGTAAAATTACATGTGAATGTGTAGATTCTTTCCAGGAAAAAAGACAAAGGTTATGGGGTGACCTTTTTCCCAAACTAGCTTTTTGGAGGGTAACAGTTTGACTGGGATATAATTCACATCCACAAGCTGCTTATACTATACAACTTGGTGGCTTTTACTGTAATCACAAAGTTGTACAACCACAATCAATTTTTAGAACATTTCATCACCGCTCCAAAAATACTCTATGCCCTATGACCTTTCTCTGTCAACCTCCTCTTTCTCTCTTGCTCCTAGCCCCTGGTAACCACTAATCTTTTTGTCCTCACAGATGTGTCTATTCTGGAGATCTCATTTAAATGGAATCATACAATGTGTGGTCTTGTGTGTCTGGCTTCTCTCACTGAACATTATGTTTTCAAGGTTCATTTACATTGGAACCTGTGTCGGTGCTTCCTTCTTATGCCTGAATAATATTCTGTTGTATGAATATAGCCCAGTTTCTTTCTCCATTCAGCAGTTAAGGGAGGTTTAGGTTGTTTCCACTTAATGGCTATTATGAATAATACTGCTATAGATATTCATGTGCAAGCATTAATCAGTTTTGTATCTATTAGCAAATTTATTTTAGGGTCTCTTTGACTGTAAATTGTGTTCCTTGAATTTGAACCTATCTCAGCACCTTACCAGTTCCTTCCTCAATGGGTGAATGAAATAAAATCGTTGACACATGCCTATTTGATAATATTCTGACTTTTGTGTTTTTCACTTTTTGAAAATTGTACTTGAACACTTCACTGAAGGCCACAGGTCTTCTCCTGTATCCCTTTGCTACAACCAGAGTGAAACACTGGGGTCTAGGCAGCGCCTCCTCCCCTTGCCTGTGCAGGCCGTGGCTGGCCCTAGGGATCCAACCACTCCTGGCAGGTTCGTGTAACCTGTCCACACTGTTAAACACGTTGCCTTGTCTACACACGGTGGAGGTGCTCTTGGTTTCCTGTCTGGACCTGACTGACACTGCAGGGAAACATTAGGGGGTACAGTTCACACTGTAGCCCTAGCAGATGCAGTAGTGCATAGCAGGTTCTCATGAAACATTTGTAGAGTGAATAAATCGAAGAGCACACAAAGCCCTCAATTAGCAGGTTCTTGAAGGCTTTTTTCTCTATCTGCTGCTATGAGTTGGTGAGGTTGAATTTTACCTAAAGGTTAAGAGATTTTCTTATCATTTGTGTGAATGGCAAACTGCTTACTGCAAGGAATCATTTTTGCCATATGACGTAGATGAGACTTACAGATGTCCTCATTTATCTGTGACAAGGCCAGGTGCATACCCCGCCCCCCAACCCCCAATTCCCATTCTTTGCCTCATACTCGATGAGCTGAACTGCTTGTCCTCACTGATCAATCAGAACAAAAGGCTTATTAACTGCGCTTTGGTTAAACTTTTCTCCTTTGTACAGGCCCCCGAACTTAGCTCCCCCACCCCCAGTCAGTACACAGCCCCTCCCGAGGACAGGCAGTCCCAGGGTGAACAGCCTCTGATCTGTTGTCCTACCAAGCTGTCCTTTCATGCCACCTCCCCAGTTCTAGAAAGCTCAGTTCTTTCTAACCTTGTTGAAGCCTTCCTAAAAAAGGAAACCTTTTGGAGACCTTCGGGCAGAGAGTCTTCCACTGCAAGCGCCCCCCTGTCTTTCGGCACAAGACATACACTAACAGACGCCAAAATCTTTAGTTCGAATAAGAAGTCAAGTGCAGGTAAACTTAGACTTAACGTTTAGTAATTAAGGTTTCAGTATATTATCTTATTTGGAAATGATCTAGATAGTCAATGACTATCTATCATGTAACTTAACTCAGTAAAACTTTAATGTTTCAAGTTTAATCTTTCAAGAGTTTTAAAACTATTTTATTTTATTTTTGTTACAGTTGATTTTTTTTTCCTTTTTACCCCCCAACCCCCTCTGTTCTCTGTATTTATGGGTCTATTTCTATGTTGTTTGTTCATTTTCTTTTTCTTTTTTGGCAGATTCCACATGTGAGTGAAATTATATGGTATTTGTCTTTCTCTGACTTCACTTAGCATAATACCCAATAGGTCTATCCACGTCACAAAAGGCAAGATTTCTTTTTTTTTAATGGCTACATAAAATTCTATTGTACACCTGTACGACATCTTCTTTATCCAGTCGTTTATGTGTGAATATCTAGGTTGCCTCCATATCTTGGCTATTGTAAATAATGCTGCAATAAACATAGGAATGAGTATTTTTTTGAATTAGTTTTTATTTTCTTTAATAAATACCCAGAAATGGCATTGCTGGACCATATGGCAGCTCTATTTTTAAGCTGAAACTATTGTATTTTAAAGTAGGCATGTTATAAAACACAATAGTTGCTCAAAAGGTCACTTACTCGTACAGTAAGAAGAACGCCTCAGATGCAGGGACAGAAATGGGAAGGTTTCTAGTAAACTAACTGGGAAGTAATGGTTTTAAAAGAGCCCCCACAAGAGAAAACTAACCTGGGGACTGACCGAATGTTAATCTCACCCACGGCTTTTGCGCTCTCTCATACCTGGGAGCTCCACCATTTACGATCTTCCCGGAGAAGGCTCACAGGTTTCGCGGTCAGGGGTGCTGTCTCTGGCTGGCCCAGCTAATTCTCAGGAGGGCTTAACAAGGGCACTTCCTCCCCTCCTAGGGGAGGTTGCCCTAACCTAACTGGGCCTCTCGAAGGGCTGGGGCTGCTGAGAATATGAAGGGCGGGGCAACAGATTACTAGCCCAACTACTAAAGGCCAGAGTTATAGGGTGAGTTTTTCCATCCGAGGTAGTGGAGGTACGAGGCACCTCTCACTCAGACAGACACAAGGGTGGGAACGTCCTTAAGGCCAGTTAAGGCCAGAGGCCATCTGAATAGCCCATGTGGAGTTAAATAAACCCAACTAGCAGTGCCTGATCACCATTGGCTGTTGGTAAAATGCCACGCCTGGAAATCTATGGGGGAAGGTCTCTGCCCCCATCGGGGGAGGGGCAAGACATAAGCCTTGGGATGCCAAGGGCCAGAAAAAGGGGTCACACAGCATCCCGGGTTCTGGTCTGTGATCAGGGCTAGGTAGCACTGAGGATGCTCATGCCTACCTAAGTAAGTACTCCATGTCTCCCTCTTTTATGAGGAAGAAAAATTTTCTTTTTCTTTTTAAAAAATTTATTATTTCTAAATAACTTAAAAAAATATTTTATTCCTTTTTTAGAGAGAGGGGATGAGAGGGAGAAAGAGAGGGAGAGAAACATCGATTGGTTGCCTCTCTCACACCCCCAGCTGGGGTCCTGGCCTGCAATCCAGGCATGTGTTCTGACCAGAAATCAAAGTTGGCGACCTCTCGGTTCACAGGTCAGTGCCCCACCCACTGAACCACACCAGCCAGGGCAAGAAAGTTTTCTCTCCTCAAAGACAATAGGCAGTGCTGCGTGCATCCACGGTGCCTCAAGAAACCTCTTTTGGGGTGCATACTCACCAACTGGCAAAAATTTAACTCTGAGTTTCTCAAGAAAAGGGCTTATAGATAACTGACTTGATTAAATCAAAGTCTGCACATTTGAAATGCAAATACCCGGCCTCCAAGAACTCTTACCTCCATCTTCCAAAATGCAAATTTCTGGGACATAAATATTATCAAGAGGGAAAAACCTTGGCCACCTGAGCAAATTAGTTTAACTTATTTCAACTGTTCCTTTCTAGCTCGGTGAGTTTTGTTTTATAATACTTATCTCATGAAAGTATGTCTCTTAAGAGTGCGAGTACGTTTGCCAGTAGAGAAACCTATGTTTCTAGAAGTTATGAAATGTGTTTGCCAATCTAAGAGATGGTAACTGCATACCTTTTAGCTGTCTAATACAAAGTTGGAATTTAGTCATTTTCACCATGTGAAAAGGGACAAGAATTTTCCTTTTGCCTTACATTTTTCTCCCTATCGAATTTCTCCAGAATTTGGCGATTCTTAATGAATCAGTCATAGCAATACATTTGTTTGCATGGATTCAGTAAGAACCAGTTTCCAATTGTGGTTTTATTAACCGAGATTTTGACTGAAATGTCACATCTGAAAGAGAGATGTCTGGACTCTGGGCGTCACCAAAAAACTTTAAGGAATTAAGGTGGACTTTCAAAGCTAATAAAAGCCCATTGGAAAATGGCCTGGTGTCTTGCTTATTCACATGGTTCACGGTAGTTTTTCCAGCTGAGGAACAAAGGTTGGTTTTCTGAGAGATGGCCTGGAAGGAACCTCAAGACATTTTGGGGACCTCAAGAACTTGAGGAATTTACCCATACGTACAGGTGTTGCAGGTAAAACCTAATGGCAGTTGTGTGGATTGGCTTCTTCACCCTGAGGGGCTGATTAAGGATCAATCTGAAGATTTCTTAGGAGATTCCAGCAAAGCCGGTTTAAAAGAGCCTAAATGATCGATTGCTATTCTTCTTGTGTTTATGCAAATAATCAGGTCAAATTGAAACTGGACTTAACGCAGTCTCTTTGAAAAAAATAAGAGTAATTTTACGAAGAGAAATTGCATTTCTTTTAACTTTATTTTTATTGTTGACACTAGTACTGATGACCCCATTTCCCCCCACTTTGCCCACCTTTACTGAGCCCCTGCCCCCCTTCCCTCTGGCCATCACTGCACTGTTGATTGTGTCTATGTGTCATGCATATATGGTTCTTTGGCTAATCCCTTCACCTCCTTTCATCCAGTCTTCCCCCACCCCTTTGACAGCTGTCAGTTTGTTCCATGTATCCATGCCTCTGTTTGTATTTTGTTCACCAGTTTATTTTGTTCATTAGACTTCATATATAAGTGAGGTTATATGGTATTTGTATGACTGGCTTATTTCACTTAGCACAATAATCTTCAGGTCCATCCATGCTGTTGCAAAAGGTAAGATTACCCTCTTTATTCGGCTGTGTAGTATTCCGTTGTGTAAATGTGTCACAGCTTTTTTATCCACTCCTCTACTGATGGGTTCTTGGGCTGTTTCCAGATCTTGGCTATTGTAAATAATGCCACAATGAACATAGGAGTGCCCATAGTCTTTTGAAGTAGTGTTCCAGGATTCTTAGGATATATTCCCAGAAATGGGATTGCTCAGTCAAAAGGCAGTTCCATTTTAAACTTTTGAGGAAACTCCACACTGTTTTCCACAGTGGCTGCACCAGCCCGTGTTTCCACCACCAGTGCACAAGGGTTGCCCTTTCTCCACGCCCTCACCAGCACCTGCTGTTTATTGACTTCTTGATGATAGCTATTCTGGTAGGTGTGAGGTGATAGCTGATTGTGGTTTTAATTTGCATCTCTCTGATGATTAGTGACTATGAGCATTTTTTAAATAGTCTATTGGCCATCTGTATGGCCTCCTTAGAAAAGTGTCTTTTCAGGTCTTTTGCCCATTTTAATTTTTAAAAAAGATTTTTCATTTATTTATTTTTAGACAAAGGGGAAGGGAGGGAGAAAGAGAGGGAGAGAAACATCAACGTGTGGTTGCCTCTCACGCACCCCCTTCTGGGGACCTGGCCTGCAACCCAGGCATGTGGCGCGACTGGGAATCAAATCGGCGACCTTTTGGTCTGCAGGCTGACGCTCAAGCCACTGAGTCACACCAGCCAGGGCCCATTTTTAAATTGGATCATTTGTCTTCCTGGTGTTGAGTTGTAGAAGTTCTTTATATATTTTGGAAATTAACCCCTTATCAGGTGTATCATTGGCAAATATGCTCTCCTATACGGTGGGTTCCCTTTTCATTTCTTTGATGGTTTCTTTTGTAGTACAGAAGCTTTTAATTTGATGTAGTCCCATTTTTCCCTTTGTTTCCCTTGCCATAGGGCAGTGATTTTCAACCTTTTTCACCTCATGGCACACATAAACTAATTACTACATTCCGTGGCCCACCAAAAAATATATTTTTTGCCAATCTGACAAGAAGATAGGTATAATTTTGATTCATTTATACCAGATGGCTACTGTTGTGTTGGCTGTTGTCATTCTTTTATTTGGCAATAAGGGAAAAGAGGTCAGTGCCCCCGACTGAATAGTCAGGTTTTGGATGTTTTAAAAATTCTTGCAGCACGTCAGTTGAAAATCACTGCCCTAGGGCATGTATTGGCAAAAATATTGCTGTGAGAGATGTCTGAGATTATACTGCTTATGTTTCCTTCTAGGGTTGTTATGGTTATGTAACATATATTTAAGCCATTTTGAGTATATTCTTGTGCAGAGTGTAAGTTGGTGGTCTAGTTTCATATTTTTGCGTGTACCTGTCCAATTTCCCCAGCACCATTTATTTAAGAGAATGTCTTTACTCCATTGTTTTACCTCCTTTGTCAAATATTAATTGATTGTAAAAGCGTGAGTTTATTTCCGGCCTCTTTGTTCTGTTCAGTTGATCTCTGTGTCTCTTCTTATGCCAGTACCAGGCTGTTTTGATTACAATGGCCTTGTGGTATAGTTTGATGTCAGGTATTGTGATCCCTCCAACTTTGTTCTTTTTTCTCAAGATTGCTGAGGCTATTCAGGGTCTTTTCTGGTTCCATATACATTTTTGGAATATTTCTTCTAGATCTGTGAAATATGTAAAATATCTTTGATATTTTAATAGGAATTGTATTGAATATAGATTGCTTTGAGTAGTACAGATATTTTGATGTTGTTAATTCTTCCACTCCATGAACATGCTATATGCTTCCACTTATTTGTATCTTCCTCAATTTCTTTCTCTAATGTCCTATAGTTTTTTTCCCCTCCATTCAAGTTGAATAGAAACTGAAAAAGATAAAAGGTGATGCCCCACTACGTGCACATTCAAACCCTGCAGGAAAGGCCTGGTTTGTCCCATACCACATCTGGCCTAAAACTAAGATCTTGTGTTTTAAGCATGACAATAGTAAGAGAGGTTTTGTTCTCATGGCTGTACACTGCTGTCATGACCTTATAGTGGCCCAGTGCTCAGTTCTGCTTAGAGAAATATTCTTCGCTCAGACTTGATGGTGTCACTGCGAAGTTTCCAGCCTGTTGGACACACTTCCCCATGTTTGTCAGTGAACCGGAAGGCCTGAACTAGTTTCAGAGTGTCATCCACAGAGTGGCCAACGGGAAGGCTGTTTATGGTGATCTGGTGAAGGATACCTTTTTCCTCAATGATAAAAAGACCCCTGAATGAGATGTCTTCATCAGCCTTTAAGACCCCATAGTCCTGAGCAATGGTGCACCTTGGGTCTGACACTAAGGGAGTGATCATGGATCCCAGGCCTCCTTGTTTCCTGGGTGTGTTGATCCATGCCAGGTGACAGAAATGAGAATCCACAGAAGAACCAGTCACTTGAAAGTTGAGTTTATTAAAGTCCTTCTGCCCTGTCACTGAAAACAAAGATCTCTGTGGGGCACACAAAGATAAAGTCAAGAAGGTAAAAGAAGAACACCACATATTTTCCTCTGTAGTCAGATAGGCTGATATCTTTGAACCGACCACCTGGCATGACAGCTATAGCTTTGAAGTTGGGGCAAGGTGCCCAATTTTAACATTTCCCAAGACATCTTGCTATCAGCGGCTCTGAGACACAAATACCAAGGCCTGCAGATCAGAAAGAACACTCACCCCAGCAGTGGAATTGCTGGGTTTTCTGAGTACAGGTCTTTTATCTCCTTGGTTAAATTTCTTTATTAGTAACTCATTATTTTTGTCGCCATAGTAAATGGGATTGTTTTCTTAGTTTCCCTTCCTGGCAGTTCATCATCGGTACATAAAAATGCCACTGATTTCTTAATATTAATTTTGCATCCTGCTACTTTCCGAAATTCATTTATTACATCTAGTGGTTTTTTGGCAGAGTCTTTAGGGTTTTCTATGTATAATATCATGCCATCTGCAAATAATGAGTTTTACTTCCTCCTTTCCAATTTGGGCGCATGTTTTTCTTCTTCTTGCCTGATTGCTGTGGCTAGGACTTTCAGTACTATGTTGAATGAGAGTGGTGAAAGTGGACATCCCTGTCTTGCTCCTGATCTTAAGAGAAACACTTTCAGTTTTTGCCCCTGGAGTATGATGTCGGCTGTAAGCTTGTCATGTGTGACCTTTATTATGTTGAACTATGATGCCTCCATTCCCATTTTGCTGACAGTTTTTATCACAAATGGTGCTAGATTTCATCACATGCTTTTTCTGCACCTATTAATATGATCATGTAATTTTTATCTTTCACTTTGTTTATGTGATGTGTCACTGATTTGCAACTATTGTACCAACATTGCATCCCTTGAATAAATCCTACTTGATCACAGTGTATAATCTTTTTAAAGTATTGCTGGATGTGGTTTGTTAATATTTTGTTGAAGATTTTATCATCTCTGTTCATCAGGGATGCTGACCTATCATTTTTTTTCTTTGTAGTATCTTTATTTGGTTTTGGAATTAGGATAATGCTGGCCTTGTAAAAAGATCTTGGAAGTCTTCCCTCCTCTTGAATTTTTTGGAATAGTTTGAGAAGGAGAAGTGTGGTTCTTCTTTGAATATTTGGTAAAATTCACATGGTAAGCCACCTGGTCCAGGACTTTTGTTTGCTGGGAGTTAAAAAAAATATATATATTTATTTATTTATTTTCAGAGGGAGAAAGTGAGGAAGAAACGGGGAAGAGAAACATCAATGTGTGGTTTTCTCTTATGTGCCTCCAACTGGGGACCTGGTCCACAACCCAGGCATGTGCCCTGACTGGGAATTGAACCAGAGACCCTTTGATTCACAGGCCGGCACTCAGTTCACTGAGCCACACCAGCCAAGGCTGCTGGGAGTTTTTTGATTACTGCTTCAATTTCATTAGCTGTAATTGGTCTGTTCAGGTTTTCTGATTCTCCCTGATTCAGTTTTGGAAGAATTGTATGTTTCTAGGAATTTATCCATTTCTCCCAGGTTGTTCAATTTATTGGCATATAGTTATTCATAGTATTTTCTTACAGTCCCTTAGATTTCTGTGATATTCGTTGTTACTTCTCTTCTTTCATTTCTGATTTTATTTATTTGGGTCTTATTTCTTTTTTCCTGGTGGGTCTGGTTAAAAGTTTGTCAATCTTGTTTATCTTTTCAGAGAACCAGCTCTTGGTTTCATTGATTTTTTTTTTTTTTAGTCTCTATGTCATTTATTTCTGCCCTAATCTTTATTATTTCCTCCTTTCTACTTACTCTGGGCTTTGTTTGTTACTCTTTTAATATTTCTTTTAAGCGTAAGGTTAGATTGTTTATTTGAGATTTTTCTTGCTTCTTGAGGCAGGCCTGTAATGCTGTGAACTTCCCTCTCAGGACTGCTTTTGCTAGTGTCCTGTAGATTCTGAATTGTTGTGTGTTTATTTTCATTGTTTCTCCATAATTTTTTGTTTCTTCCTTGATCTCTTTGTTAATGCATTGTTTAATAACATGCTACTTATCCTCCATGTGTTTGAATGTTTTTCAGTTACTTATTTATTGCCATTTTCTCTTTATACTTACATACCTCTCCCTCTTTGTTTCTTCTTTTTAAAGTAGTCCCTTTTTCTTGTAACCCTGGTTTGGTGGTAATAAAATCCTTTAATCTTTCTATTTGTCTGGGAAACTCTTTATTTCACCTTCAATTTTAAATGATAGCCTTACTGGATAGAGTAGTCTTAGTTGCAGGCCCTTGGTTTCCATTGCTTTGAATATTTCATGCCAATCCCTTCTGGTCTGAAGTGTTTCTGTTGAGAAATCAGCTGACAGCTGCAGGTAACTGTCTCTTTCTTGTTGCCTTTAAGATTCTCTTTGTCTGGAAAAAAAAATCCCACTCACTAAAGCAACAACAAAAAGATAAAGTACCTAGGAACAAACCTTACCAAGGAGGTAAAAGACCTGTA
The DNA here is from genome assembly GCA_004026545.1 of Mormoops blainvillei. Lineage (NCBI taxonomy): Eukaryota > Metazoa > Chordata > Mammalia > Chiroptera > Mormoopidae > Mormoops > Mormoops blainvillei. The sequence continues at coordinate 12,959 of PVJD01008723.1, forward strand.
CTCAGAAAACTACACAACACTGAAGAAAGAAATTAAGGAATATGCAAATAAATGGAAGTATATACCGTGTTCATGGTTCGGAAGAATTTACATCATCAAAATATCCATACTACCCAAAGCAATTTATAGATTCAATGCAATGCCTATTAAAATACCAATGACATATTTCACAGATATAGAACAAACAATTAAAAAATTTATATGGAATCATAAACAACCCCGAATAGCTGCAGAAATTTTGAGAAAGAAGAACAAAGTCAGAGGGATCACAATACTTGATATCAAACTATACTACAAGGCTACTATAATCAAAACAACCTGGTACTTGCATAAGAACAGACACAGATCAATGGAACAGAATAGAAAACCCAGAAATAAACCCATGTCTCTATGGTCAATTAATATTTGACAAAGGAGGCAAAAGCATAAAATGGAGTAAAAATATCCTCTTCAACAAATGGTGTTGGGACATCTGGACAGCTACATGCAAAAAAATGAAATTTGACCACCAACTTATACCATATACAAAAATAAACTCGAGGTGGATAAAATACTTAAATATAAGTCACAAAAATATAAAAGTCCTAAAGGAGAGCATAGGCATGAAAATCTCAGACATTCCACACAGCAATTTTCACCACTATGTCCCCTAGAGCAAGGGACATAAAGGAAAAAATAAACAAATGGGACTTCATCAAATTGAAAAGCTTCTGCATGGCTAAAGAAAACATCAACAAAATGAAAAGGGAACCAACCGTATAGCAAAAATATGTTTGCCGATGATATATCAGACAAGGGTTTGATCTCCAAAATATATAAAGAACTCACACGACTCCACTCCAGGAAGACAAACAACCCAATTAGGAAATAGGCAAAGGGCCTGAACAGACACTTCCCCCAGGAGGACATATACAGGGCCCCGAGACACATGAAAGGATGCTCAGCATCACTAGCCATCAGAGAGATGCACATTAAAACCACCATGAGATATCACTTCACGCCAATCAGAATGGCCATCATAAACAAATCAACACACAGCAAGTGCTGGTGAAGCTGTGGAGAAAAAGGAACTCTAGTGCACTGTTGGTGAGAATGAAGACTGGTGAAGCCACTGTGGAAAACAGTATGGAATTTCCTCATAAAAACTAAAAATGGGACTGCCTTTTCACCCAGCAATTCCACTGCTGGGGTTATATCCTAAAAATCTGGAAACACCAATTTAAAGAACCTATGCACCCCAATGTTCATAGCAGTACAATTTACAATAGTCAAGTGTTGGAAGCAACCTAGGTGCCCGTCAGTAAATGAGTGGATCAAAAAACTGTGGTAAATTTACACAACGGAATACTATGCAGCAGAAAGAAAGAAGGAGCTCCTAGCATTTGCAACAGCATGGATGGATCTGGAGAGCATTATGCTAATAATAAAGTGAAATAAGCCAGACAGTGAAAGACAAATACCATATGATTTCACCTCTAAGTGGAGACTAATCAACAGAACAAACAAACAAGTTAAGTGTAACCGGGGACATTGAAGTGAAGAACAAACTGCCATTGAACAAAGGAGATGGGGAAGGGGAAGATAGAGGGAAATAGGGGGCAGTTGGTCAAGGAACATATATGGGGGACTCGTGGACAAAGTCAAGGGGGAGTGGGGTCAAGGGCTGGGGGGGAAATGGACAAAACTGTACTTGAACAACAATAAAAAAATTTTAAAAAGATTGTCTTTAACCTTTGCCATTTTAATTATGATGTGTCTCGGTGTGGGTCTTTTTGTGTTCATCTTGATTGGGACTCTCTGTGCTTCTGGAACTTATGTAACTTTTTTTTCACCAGGTTAGGGAAGTTTTTAGCCAGCTGGTCTTCTTCACTCCCTCCCTCCCTCCTTTCCTTCCTTCCTTCCTTTCTTCCTAAGATTTTATTTATTTATTTTAGAAAGATGGGAAGGGAAGAAGAAAGAGATGAAAAGGAACATCAATGTGCAAGAAATACATTGATCAGTTGCCTCTTGCACTCCCTCAGGCTTTTTCAGCAAAAGCCTGGGGACCTGGTCTGCAACCCAGGCATGTGCCCTGATGAGGAATCAAACCCAGTAACCATTTGATTCACAGGCTGGCGCTCAATACTCTTGAGTCACACCAACCAAGGCTCAGCCATTATTTCTTCAAATAATCCCTCTCTCCCTTGCTCATTCTCTTCTCCTTCTGGTACTCATGTGAAGCAAATGTTATGCTCTTGATGTTGTCCTGAAGTCCCTTAGACTTTCCTCATCTTTAAATACTCTCTTTTCTTTTAGATGCTCTGCTTGGGTGTTTACTGTTATCTTGTCCTCTATATTGGTGATTCAGTCCTCTGCTTCATCTAACCTGCGTTTGATTCCTTCTAATATATTCTTTATTTCAAATATTGTATTTATTTATGACTGTTTTTTATGGTTTCTATGTCCTTTTTAATGTTTACTATCTCTTTAAGTTTTCACTGATGTTATCTATCTTCCCGCTAAGATCCCTGAGCATCCTTAAAACTATTGTTTTAAGCTCTGCATCTGGTATTTTGGTCGCTTTCATTTCATTTAAATTTTTTGCCTGGGGATTTCTTTTTCTATTTTTTGGACATATTTATTTGTCTCCCAATTTTGACTCTGTGTAGGGAAATTGTGTTTCAGTAGAAATCAAATGTCCAGTTGTGGATATTGAACTCTGGTTCATTTAATTGTCTTGAAAGTTTTGTTTTTCACGTGCAAACCGAACTGGTTCCTAAATTCTAGCTTTCCCCAAACCTCCAGACTAATGTCTTATTTTTCCTTCCCATCTTAGGACTAGGAATTATTTAGAACTAAAACATTTTTTCCCCCAAGGCTGTGCCTGTGTACACCATACAGAATCTATTTCAGCACCTGATAACATCACCAGAGATGTTCAAATTGCAGGCAAAGAGAATTTATCAGACTGGCACTGCTTGCTTTCATTTCAGCAAAAGCCTTACATCTGGAAGTCTTCTCAACTGACAGTCATACAGACTCGGAAACTGGTTTTTGATTGCCTGCGTTTATTAACCTTTGTATTTTTTCTTCCTTTCTGTTCTCATCGGCTGTATGCCTATGACCTTACTTGATTGCTTATTTGCACAGTTTGGTTTCACTTTAGAAGCCTATCTGCATCACTGCCTCCAAAAATAAGACAACGATCTGGCTAGATTGACTTGTCAGGACTAGATGGTTGAGTTGGTGAAGTATGGACTGGTCTATTGACTTCGCTTGGAACTGCTTTTGCTTTTCTGCCCACATGGTTCATACACAAAAGGCCCAACATTCTTCAGGGGGGAAATCTTAAGAGTGTTCCCATCAGCCTAATATGAATTAAGTTCAGTAAACCATAGGGCTTCATACAGATATGATACACCTTCCTCTGGTGAATCTCTTCCTCCAGCCTAATCTGGGACACCGCAAAGATATTCCCTCCTTCGATCACCTTATGCTTGCCTCTCACCAGCCCTTTAGTTGCTATAATTCTCCTCATTTCTGGACTATGCATTTTTAACCCTCTTGTCCAATTTGTCATCTCTAGAATACAACAAAGATGCCAGCTTGTTCAGCAATGCTGTCCTCTACATACTGTGTAGGTTTCCTCCCAAGGACAGCACCAGACTGGTGTGGACTTTGCAAAATTCCTCTCCCTTGAGTGAAGGGTCCCTTCCCGTTTATTCCTTTCTTCCTTTGGCAGATAGGAAGAATCCCTGGGCCTGGGCATAGGCAGAACTATGCCGCTTGACAGCAAGAAAAAACTACGGAAGATGAGACCTTTATCCATTTACCCTTGTAGGATTGTAAGACCCTAAATTTTTAGGGGGGGACTATGTTAGGATAGGTAGGTAAATATTAATAAAGGAAGGGAGCAAAAGGAATCAGACATTAAGAAGCCTAATAAACTGGGAGGCTAAATCCAATATTGGGACTGCTTCACTAGGAAGTTACAACTTCACACACTCCCCAACGAACCACCAGTCTGTTTCCCACAGATTACTGGGGTGTGGGTGGGGAGTGAGGCAAGACAATAAAGGGGAAATTCCTCTGCTGGGCGCATGCTCAGTAGAAGTCAGGATGATGCAAGGGAAGATGCTTCTATTATGAGGCAGGTGCGGTAAGAACTAACATGGAGACCATAGAGGCCTGTCAGTCTAGCCTGGGTAAAGAATTGGATTGGAAAAGGGACACAGAACCTGGAAAGATCTATGAAATGGATTGTTTATGGGGTGGGCCCAACGAGAGCCTACAAAAGACTGGGAAATTGACTGGTTAGTTTGAAGAAGCACCTGGTCCTTCCTAAGCCCAAGATAATATAACCCAAGCTTAACAAAGCCCCCCCACCCCCTCTCTCTCACTGGATAGTGCACACTCGCTCCTTTCACTCATGCATGTTCTCTCCATAGCAGCCATGTGGCCCTACCAACCACCCAGGGCCTACAGCCTGGTCTCACAGGCTCCCAGTGTGGGCCCGGGCACAGTTAGCCAGAGTGCAGCTGGGAATACGCACTAAGCTAGCCAGATAGTGACAGGGGCTGGACCGGGCTGAGCTCATGGCACAGAACTTTTGAAACTTGGCCTTTGTACAGGGCTTGATGCAGGCTAGATTTTTTTCCATGGCAGAGTGGATGGCAATGGGACACTGGGGACCCTGGGGCAGTTCTTGGATTTTACTTCTGCAATGAATCTTACTATGAAACCTCAACCTCTCATGCATGGTCTCCTGAAATGCTTTTCTCATGACCCTGTGAAAGAGCCCCATTGCCACTGACAACAAAAGGACAATGTGATCTTCGGTATTTAATATTTGATATGCTCTTCATTAACACATCCAAGGCCTCCCATTGGTCCTCCCCACTAAACCTTCATAGTCACAAAGAACTCCCAGGAAAAACCTGATTCTATCTCTCCCTTGAAAAGGTATTGTTCCCTCCTGTACCAATGAAATATGCTCAAAAGTCTCTCTCTCTCTGACACTAGGAGACATTGCTGATTCCACTGCCAAGACAATGGTTGCCCAATGAAGATCATTTGATTCCTTAGCCAAAGTGTGTTTAGACAGCAGAATAGCTCTTGATTATTTGCTTGCTGAGCAAGGGGGTGTATGCAAATACTTGTTGCACTTGGATAAAGTCCTCGGGGGCAGTAGAAATTCAACTACATAATATTGAAGACAAGCCCATGGGTTATGATAAAAATTATGACAGAGACTTGAAGCTGGACATCATCAATCAGGAGGGATGATGGGAGGAGCTAGGGCTTAGGAGAGGAGTTCTCCCGCTCTGTGTTATGGGGAGAACTCTATAGGAAGAACTCTGTGCTCACGACAGAGCTCTGTGGTTGTCAATGAACTTCCTGAACTTCTTTTTCATTTCTCTAAGTATCTTTCCATCTTTGACCACTAGATTGCACCCTCCATGAATTCTTTTTGCTGATGGAATATGTAGTCAATTCTGTTTGTCAGTGGACAGTTACAACAAATTTCACCTGACTCTCCTTAGTCCTTTGACTTGTTGAGTTGGCAACCTTCAGGCCTTGGTTTAGAATCGTCATACGAACTGGATTTATCCTATTGCTTTTAACTTTATTTTGCATAATCATTTAAAATTTTTGTACTTCCTACCTGTTTAGGTTCCAAAGGTATGATACAAAAATAGAGTGATGATAGCCCAGGGCTTTGAGATTATCTCCAAAGTTAAACATAGACAAAATATAAACTTAGACTAGAAAATGCATGAGAACCCCTTTTTCTACTTTCCTGTTGCTCGCATGTGGCCTTTATGGTTTCTAATTACCCCCCTGCCCTCTTCTTATGGGACATGATTCTTGGGAAAAGTCCTTCCTGGCTTTGAGGGACACAGGCAGACCAAAACAAAAATTTTTTTTTTAATTAAAAGAAAGAAAGAAAGAAAAGAATAAAAGAAAAATGGCTAAGTACATAAATAACCAGACACTGATCAGAGATATTTTCAGAGAAAGCTCTTGACGAGAAGGGGGAAATGTGAAAATACCACAATTATCTCAATTTACATGGCAGGAAGAAAGACCATTCTATCATAGCTCGTTTAAGAAACTGCCACCTGCAACAGTCGTTCAGAAGCTGCCACTCTTATTCTCCTGCAATAAACTTTTTGTTTACAACTACCCTCCCCAGTTTCCTCCCAAAACCCAGTAAAAACTGACCTTAGCCAATCATCCAATATGATGGGACTGGAGCCCTCCCAGGGCCTTATAAATACGTATCCGTGTGCATGGAGTCTGTGTATGTGAGTGGCGTGTGTGTGTTTTCACCCTACACTTGCGCCTGAGAGTCCAGACAACGTCTCGATCTAAAGAAAACCCAGGCATGTCTGGGCTTGTCTCCTGAGTGACGAGGCACAACCTATCTGCATAACCATAATGAAGAGGCCTTACAGTACAGAGTTCATTCTAAGGAAAGAAGGAGCCCTGCCACCAAATATATGTACTTTTCATTATAAATCATATTTAATAGTGTATTAAACAAATAACATTTTTTAAAAAACGGAAAAAAAAAAGGGAGAAAAACTCTCCCCAAAAAGTCTGGGCTAGACAGTGCAACACTCAGGAGTGCACCCACTGAACCCCCCAAAAAGTCTCATCAGCATTTTGGGATGGCTGCAGTGGCAGAGTGAGGTTGGTGCAAAGAGTGTCCCCTTGGGCCAAGGGTGTCAGGAGCTGGGAGGCAACAGTGCAGCTGAGGTGGAAGTTCAGACGTAGCAGGCTGATGCTGCGGGTGGCCGGGGAGCAGATGCCCACAGTCAGAATGGCCCTGCGGGACACAATGTTCTCTGAGGAGGAGGAGCAGTTGGTTAGTGTCACCTGGATGTGCAACCTATAGATGCCGTCACGCTGAACACGCAGCTGCCCGTTGTCCAGCTGTGGTCCATGCAAGAAGGAGCGACCCAGTGCTGGGCCCCCCTGCCAGCACAGCCTGGGGTCCTGCCGCGGTCCTGGAGGCAGAGGGTTGGAGGTGGAAGGCCACAGGTTTAGAAAAACTGAAGGCTATAGAGTAAATGTTCAAAATATTTGCATTGTAACCTCACCGTCAAGGTGGGCAGAGACCCCCCCAACCCTGAGAGGCTCACTCCCTCACCCCCCTCCTATCTTTGCTCTAATCTCACCCCTACTCAGGGATGACCTCACTTTAACAGCAAATCCAACCCTGGCACGCTGATCCCACCCCCTGCTTTATTTTTCTCTGAAACATTCTACATGTGCTTTACGTACTATGCTGCCTGCTTCTCCTGTTCCTTTATTTCTCGTCCCCACAGAAGAAGAAAAGTGTGCAGGCAGGGCTTCTTGTCTGTTCTCTTCCCTATCTGGTCTGAGTTAGAACAGTGCCTTACTCACAGTAGGTGCGCAAGTGATATTTGTGGAAAAAGTGAAGGAATGTCAGCGATTGCTCTCAGTAGGTTTTAGTTATTTTTGGCTCCCTCAGGGCAGAAGATAAAATGTAAAGGACTGAGGGAAAGAGTAAGCGAGCACACACCCAGGAAAACTGCACCATCTCTCTCTGCCTCTTTCACTCTTTCTCCTCCTCTCTCCTTCTCTAGTCCTCCTCCCCTATTTTGTCTCGCTACTTTTCTCTTGGTCTTTCTTTTTCATTCTCTCTTTCAGTTTTTCTCTATTTCTCCATTTCGCTCCCCCCCCCACACACACACTTTACCCATTAACCCGCGCCGTGTCACCTGTGTGGTTCAGATGGAGCTCAGCTATGTCCCACTGGAAGAAACGAGAAAATAAGGGAATCAGAACTCCCTTGCCACTGCCCACTCTTTATCCTAAGGGGTTGACTTGTGGATTAAAAAAGAAAAAAGAAAAAAAAACCTCTTAAAGAGGAAGTGTGTTTGAACTAGCCAGGAGCATTAAAAAAAAACCTCGAATAACTTTCCTGGGTCTAAAGTGGAGAGGGGGTGGGATGCACTTGCACCTACCTCTGTCCACTGCAAAGCCCCCTGTCCCGCCCCCAGAAGCGATCCCTGTGTGTGTGTGGAGGGATGGGTATCCTGGGCTCTCAGGTGAGCAGGTACGGTTCCTCCTGTCATTTGGCCCCCCCAGCCCCTCCCCCCGGAACCCTCCCTCCCAGCTTTGTGAAGCCCCCGGCAGCCTGTGAGTCAGCCTGCTGGGGAAACACCAGAGCCGAGTCATTCACTGTCCGCGCCACGGCCGCTGCACCTTTCCCAGATGCATGGCATCGCATCCCACCCTGGGATCCCCACCCGGGATTTACCTCCTGATAGGACTACCCCGAGCCCAGAACCCGGGGCAGCCTTGCTGCTGCTTTACCTCCTGCCTCCTGTCTCTATCTCTTGCTCTCCCGTCCCAACCAGATCTCCTCCTGGCTGTTTTTCAGCCATCATTCCGGTTTTGTCTTTTGTTGTTGCTGTTGTTGTTGTTAATATGCCTTTCTGTCAGTCTGCGCTCCGTCTGGTCCCTCTGCCCCGATTCTCTTCCTGGGTGCCCACCTCCCCTCTGCATCCCGCGAGGCCGGGTCCCACCCGGAGGTCCCCAATCCCTCCAGTAGGTGACAGGTGTGGGTTTCTTTCATTCTCGACTTACCCCAGTCTGCTCAAGGTAGCGCTGCTGGGGGGAGACGATGGCGTATATCACCAAGCCAGACAAAAGCAGGCACCAAACGGCTTTCAGAATGAGCGCCCAGGGCAGACGCACTGCGCAGGCTGTTCCCTCCTCCGCCCTCATCTTCGTGGTCCTCTGCCAGCGCTGCATGGTTGTGTCCGCAGACTAGCGCAAGGCGCACGGAGCTCACTCAGGAAATGAACTTCTACGCTGCAAGCTTAACCCCCTGGGCCTGCTAAGGCATGCCAAAGACTCGCCACGCCCCACAGTGGGGATACCCGTGCTAAAGGGGCCGGACTCAAGTTCTTCCAGTGCAGGGAAATTCCCGCTAGATTCTGAACGTCCCTTGGGCCAGGGAGTTGCCTGTCCCTCCGTCTTGCTATCCCATTCCCAAAGCTCACCTCTGGGTACTTCATTCATTCATTCATTCATTCATTCATTCATTCATTCAACAATCCCCACTGGACCACCTACTAGAGACCAGATTGCGTGCTGGGCACTGGGGTATAGCAAGCACCCAGGGACGGTGAGGGTTGCAGAGGGATTCCCCTAACACCCAAGTGCTCATCTCCATATTCTCAGCCTCCTGTCATGTAGTAAGGCCGCACCTGGTGTAGTGGGACCACATGTCTCACTTGCCCAACAGGAAGAGAGCAGAGAATAGAAGCAGATGAATGGTTCCTTCCTGACCTGATCTTACAAACAACCCACATTGCCCTTAGGTTCTCTCTCCCCCTTGGTCCTTGGAGTCCACCTGTTTTTGATGGTTGCAGTGGACTGAAGAGCATCCCCCACCCCCCTCTAATTTGTGTCCACCCAGAACCTTAGTGTGTGACCTCATTTAGCAATAATAGTGGTCTTTGCAGGTGTAATTAGGCCAAGATGAAGTCATGCTGGATTTGGGTGGGTCCTTAATCCAATGACTGACTGGTGTCTTTTTTTGTTTTCAGAGAGAGAAGAAGGGGGAGAGAGAGACAGAGACAGAGAGAGAGAGACAGAGAAACATTGATCAGTTGCCTCCTGCATGCATGTGCCCTTACTGGGAATCGAACCCACAACCCCTTGGTTTATGGGATGACGCTCCAATCAACTGAGCCTCACCGGCCAGGGCCAAAGACTGGTGTCTTTATAGGAAAAGGAGAGGACACACTGAGACAGAGGAAGATGGGCATGTGACAGATTGGAGAGATGCATCTACAAGCCAGGGATCACCTCTGCCAATAGAAGCTAAAAAAAGAACCACTGTCAGCCAAGACTGATTGCCTTAAAATTTCAATAACTTTGAATTTAAGCCATTAAAAAGTAACTAATACCCTCTAGGAATACAAAACAAATTTGGGCAGCCAGGTTATTAAAAGCAATACAAATGCACTGGAAAACCGTCTCATTCATATTCAGAGAACTGGAAGAGAATTGGAAGCTAGGATTTGAAATGGATCCAAACATTTGAAGTACAGTTTGGGGAAATCAATCAAGATAGCAAAATACACATCCCCTTCTGCCCAGCAGTTTTACTTGCATAAGTCAAGTGCACTTGCATGAGGCACATACACAGATACACATGCATAAAAATTCAGTGTGGTGTGATCTATAATAATAAAGAAAAAACCCCACAAAAATCATTTATTAGCGAGGGCTTAGCCTCTGGCTAAAAACCTAGCCAGTGTCTCCTTTTGGAAACACGTGCATCAGTAATGAGAGCCTGGGTTTTCCCACTGCTTGGGAGTACAGCGTTGGTGTCACTGGGGGGTCTCCATCGATCGATTGTTCTCTAGACTGTGCAGTTCTGCTAAGGGTGGAGATTCTGAAACCAGAGCTGGCCCTGCCTTCATGCAAGAGGCTGCAGAGAAGAGACCGGTGAGCTTCCCTCCCCTTGCCAGCTAAGTCCCTTAACTACTTCTGAGAAGTCAGGGCACCGTGTAGCCGAAGGAATTGAGGGGAGAAGCCCCTGGGAAGCAATCTGAAAACAGGAAGTAAGATTAACCTGCCTCCTAAGGGAAGCTGTAAACCCACAGGGCTAATTTTTGGCTGTTTTCTGCTCTGCCCGCAGGGCACTCAGAACCACCCACACCCACCTGCACCCTTGGGGAGTGAGGGCGTCCTAGCTCTACAAATTGGCCGCCCCTTCTCGTCCCTTTGCTGTGGTGGTTCTCAATTTGCCAGAGGGCTATGCCCCTTGGTGTTCTCCTTTGCAGAGATCTGAACGGGAAGGAAACAAAGGGCCCGCAGCTACAGCCCCTCTCCCTTAACTTCTTGGATTTCAGCTAGGAAAGGGGGCACCAGGATACCCTTTCTTAGCTCTGATTTGCCCTGCTCCATCCCTGTCCCCCTCTAGGATGGGAAAAGTTGGGATTTTCCCCATTTCTCCGCGGGCTTGTGTAACTCAGAGGCTAAAAGATTAGGTTCTAAAGCCAGCCAACCTAGCAGGGTGAGGTAAGTGAGACAGTCAGCTGCAAAAGCAAGGGGGCACCTGAGAAATCAAATTAAACAATATTCTAGTGTAATCGTTTTTAATTTTATTTATTAAACAAATATATTTTATTTATTTTTAGAGAGAGGGGAAGAGTGGGAGAAAGAGAGAGAGAGAGAAACATTAATGTGTGGTTGTCTCTCACATGCCCCTCACTGGGGACCTGGCTCACAACGCAGGCATGAGCCCTGACTGGGGATCAAACTGGTGACCCTGGTTCGCAGGCTGGCACTCAATCCACTGAGCCACACCAGCCGGGGCTTTTTAATTTTTAAATTTATTTATTTATTTACTATGCTCACCCAAGGACACCCTTATTTATTTTAGAGAGAGAGGAAGGAAGAGAAAGAGAAACACTGATTGCCTCTCAATGCACCCTGACAAGGGATACAACCCACGACTTGGGTATATGCCCTGACCGGGAATCAAACCTGCAACCTTTCAGTCTACAGAACAGTGCTCCAGCCAGCTGAGCCACACCAGTCAGGGCTGTAGTGTAATATCTTTAAAAGTCAGAAGATTATTGCCCCAAAATGTGCAGGGTGAACAAAATGTCAAAATGGGTTTTTTGAGGAGAAGGGTTCTTTTTTTTTAATCAATTTTTTCTTGTGATGAGAACATTTAAGATCTAGCCTCTTAGCAACTTTCAAACACGCAGAACAGTATTATTAGCTATACTCATTGTGCCGTGCATCACAGCCCGTGACTGATTTATTTTACGACCAGAAGTTTGTACCTTTGGGCCACCCTCGCCCGAAGTGTTTAAAATAAGAGATTGGGTCTAACCCTGTGCTTGCCCGACTCCCATTGCTCTCCTAACCCGAATCCCTGACTCCGGAGCTGAAGTCTGAATTCTGACTCCATCTCTTACCAGATGTGTGACACTGGGCCAGTTACTTAACCTCTCTGTGCCTCAGTTCCCTGGAGGTAATACTGTCATCTATCTCATAGAGTTAAGGATATAAGGATGAGCAGTTATTATTCATCAAGTATCTAGCACAGGGCTAATATGTAGTAGAAACTGGCGATGACTATTATTATTATTATTACTGCTTTTGTTCTTATTATCATCATAACCTAAGCTCTCTAACAGATAGTAACTTTTTAAATTTAATTTGATTTTATTATTTGTATTTTTTTAACTCAGTTGACATTCAATATTATATTTGTTCCAGGCGTACAGCGTAGTAGTTGACCATACATTCATATAACTTGCGAAGTATTTACCCTGATGAGTCTAGTGCCCATCCAACAGCACCCATGGTTATCGCGGTGTTACTGACTAACCTCCCTCTGCCGTACTTTACAACTCCGTGACTATTTGTGGCTGCCAATTCGTACATCTTAATCCCTTCATCTCCCTACTCCTTAGCTTCCAATACCTTCCCTTACGGCAATCATCAATTTGTTCTCTCTACGTATGAGTTTGTTTCTGTTTTGATTGTTTGTTTGGTTCTTCGGATTCCACACATAAGTAAAATCATGCGGTATTTGTCTTTCTCTGTCTGACTTTTTTCACTTGGTGTGATAGCTTCTAGGCCCATCCATGTTGTTGCAAAGGGCAAGATTTCATTCTTTTTTTTTTAATAACCAAGTAATTTTCTATCATATACATGTACCACATCTTCCTTATCCAGTCACCTATCAATGGGCACGTGGGTTGTTTCCATATCTTGGTTATTGTATGTGGAACATCCCACTTTGTCTCTTGTTATAGGCTTTGTTTTAAAGTCTGTTTTGTCTGATATAAGTATTGCTAACCCTGCTTTTTTTTCATTTCATTTGCATGAAATATCTTTTTTCATTTATTTTTAGTCAGTGCATATCATTCAATATGAAGTGGGTCTCCTGTAGGCAGCATGTGTATGAGTCTTATTTTCTTCTCTGTTCAGTCACCCTCTGTCTTTTGATTGGAGCATTTATTCATTTACATTTAAAGTAATTATTAATAGGTATGCAGTTATTGCCATTGTATAATTCATATATTTTAAAAAGATTTTGTTTATTTATTTTTAGAGAGAGTTGAAGTGGGAGAGAAGGAAACATCAATGAGTGGTTGCCTCTCACACGCCCCCTACTGGGGACCTGGCCTGCAACCCAGGCATGTGCCCTGACTGGGGAATTGAACTGGTGACCCTTTCGTTCGCCGGCTGGCGCTCAATCCACTGAGCTATGTATTATTCATATTTTTTATCTTTTTTTTTTTCTTCTCCTTAGAAGTCCCTTTAACATTTCTTATAATTCTGGTTTGGTGGCGATAAACTTTAGCTTTATCTTGTCTGGGATGACCTATGGTGACCATAGAAGACTTCAGATATGAATCTCAACACATAATTAGAGTTTAAAGAAGAGTATTATGAAATACTCTTTTTGTTGTTGCCAAACTTAGCTTGCAAGACTAGTGCCTTGATAGAAGCTAAAAAATCTCGAATTTTGTTGTCAAAGGGATTTCCCCTTTCCCCTGAAGTTTGTGATTTGGTCAGGGTAGGTTAGGTTAGATTATGCTGTAACAAAAAACATCCCTTAAATGTCTTTGCGCAATAAACGTTTATTGTTTGCTCATGCTATGTGCAGGTCAGTGAGGGATTCGAATCTGCTCATGGTAACTGAAATGTCACTATCATTCACTTTCCACTGGCCAAGGCATGTCGTGCTGCCCACCTAACTTCAGAGGACACAGGAAAGTGGCGCGTTTCTGTGAGTCTGCAAGAAGAAAAGCTGAAAATATTAGGTAGAAAACATGAATCGCTGTCAGAATCCACCCATCAAGTCACCAAAAACTCAGTTCATTCTCCTTCCTTTATGCAAAATGCAGTCACTGCTCCCTCAGGGAGGTGCTGCCAAAATCTTACCTGCGACAGCACCAAGCAGTACAGTCAGAATACCTGAGTGATGTGGCATTGTCTCTGCATCAGGGGTAATGTGCGGATCTCAGTGGGAAGCCCATAGAACCAAAGCCTCGAATTATCTGCCTTCTTGCATGTCCAACCTAGTGTGGTTCACCAGGGACACACAGCACACACTTCCATCTGGGAAGGGGAAGACTAGCAATTCTGAAATCCTACTGGACAGGTATTCCCAAGACCCCACCTGGGAGTGAGGGTGGTTTCTAATTCCAGTGCCTAGAACAGTGCCTGGAACGTAGAAAGTGCTTAATAAATAGTTATTGACGGAATGTTCATGAGGATGAGATCCGTCAGCCACGCTTTGACTCACAGGGACCCTTACTTGTGGCTCTGGACCACCCTGTACCCCTGTATTCAGATACAAGCTCCTTTGTTTTATCTTAATTATATCTGCAAAGACCCTATGTCCAAACAAGGTCATGTTCACAAGTACCGGGGCTCAGAACTTTGTTCTGTTCTCTCATTCCCATCTCCAGGTTCCTGTATCCTGTCTACTGAGAATATCAGGGGCCTCTGTGATATTGTGCTATAATAAGAAATATATATTTGGTCTTCATCCCTGGTTCCTGGAACAAGAGCTTCTAAAACCATTGTAATTTCCTGAATGATGGGGGCGAGAGGAGCATTTTTTGTTTCTCATAACAATCCCCCTTCAAACATGCCTACGTTTATGCATTGAGGTGACTCTTGGTGGGACCATGGATAACTTCAGGGTAGGCGCTGGATCCCAGAAAAGCCAATATGTGATTACCGGGTTGCAACTCCTGGCCGTCCCTCCCCTCATAACCTCCAGGGAGGAAAGAGGCATGGCTAATGATTTAAATCAATTATACCTATGTCAACAACAAAAAAATAAAAATAAAAGGTCTTTCAAAGTGTGAAGCAAACAAATGTTTATTGGAAATACGAATAGCTATTCTTTAAGCACTGATTCAGGCAGAAGTCCTGTGTCCCAGTTAGAAGCTAAAGGCGAGGGGTATTTATGAAAAAGGAAAGGGAAACAATGCCATCAATAGACGGAAGGCATTGCTACTGGTGCAGATAACATCACAGGGCGTTGCTAATTCTAAAAAATGTTTTACATTTTCAATCTGGTAGTTATCATACCTGCTTTCTTGTCATCATTGCAAATAATTGTTTGGGACACAAAGTTGCTTTTGTCCCAGCCCACCGGTTGTTTTACCCTGTTGTAACATTTCAAAAGTGTAAAACATAACCTGGGCAAGGCAACCCCTCTGGGATGGCAACTCCAGCTCTGTTTTAAAGAGACTCCATTTATATTCTTGTTTACGCCCATGTAATGAAAGCTTCATAAAAATCCACATCCCCAAACCATGACAACCACTAACTTTTTTTGTCTCTATGAGTTTACCTATTCTATTACCTGTGTCTGGCTGCTTTCAGTGAGATGCATGTTTTCAAGGCCCACCACTTTGTAACATGTGTCAGTGCTTTATTCATTTTCATACGATGTCAGGTCTCTTTATGAAAAGGTCTCCAATGAAGGCACGTGGCCTACGGATGCAGCCGTGCACAAGAGCGTGGCTGGCCAGGGGTGTCTCCATGTGCAACACCCTTGAGCATCTACAGTGCATTGGCTGTGCACCCAGTCTGGTGTGAAGAGGGCAGCTTTCTCCCATTAAGCTACTTTTGGCTAGTCGTTTCTTCGACATCTAATCACGGCGCACGATCACTGCGATTTCTTACTTTGTGTGCTGGGTAGGCAGAGATCACTTCACTTGCTTACAGCTTCAGTTTCCTTCCAAATTTTGTATAAGCCGAGAATAACCAAACCACTGCACTTTAGACACCGATGACCTCAATGAATAGCTACTCATAAAATAAATTAATTTTTTAAAAAAGTTACCATAATTTATTAAAAAATAAAAAAGAGCTCGCCCATTTCCTCCACCATGACCCCATCCTCTGCTTCTTGCAACTACTAACTTCTTTTCTCTATGAGCTTGTTGTTTCCTTAGATTTCACATATAAAAGTGATCCAGTGTGTTTGTGTTCCTCTGTTTGACTTATTTCACTTAGCATGTGAATGTTAAGTTTTGAATTTTGTCAATAATTCTTTTGGTATCAGTTGGAATGATGAGGTGTTTTAGCCCTTCATTTTCTTAATGTGGCATATTACATCGATTGACTTGTATATGTTGAACCAGCCTTATATTCTGGAAATAAACCCCATGTGGTCATGGTTTATGTATGACCCTTTAACTAGCAAGCTGCCAGACTGGCTTTCCTAGTTTTTCGTTGGCAGATTTCTGCATCTATATTCATAAGGGATATTGATCTGTAGTTTTTTTTTTCTTGTGATGCTGTTGTCTTGCTTTGCTGACAAGGTAGTGTTGTCCTCAGAATGAATTACAAGTGTTCCTTCCTGTTCAGTTTTTTTGGGAAGAGTTTGAGCAAGATTGGTAATTCTCCATTAAATGTCTGGTAGAATTCACCATTGAAGTCATCCACCCTGGGCTTTTCTTTCTTGGAAGGTTTTTGATTAATGGTTTACTCTTCTTTCTTGTTATAGGTCTATTCAGATTTTTTACTTCATCTTGGGTTAGTTTTGGTAGACTTTGTATTTTAAAGAATCTGTCCCTTTTATCTAGGTTACCTAATTTGTTGACATAGGACTCAGCAGTATTCTCTTACAATTCTTTTTTTAATTTTTGAAAAATCAGTAGTAATGTCCTCATGTTCTTTTCTGATTTTGGTCATTTGAGATAATACCAGTTTTCCAAAGCAGTTGTCATTATCTCATCTCCACAAGCAATACGTGAGAATTTCCGTTGCTCTACATCTTAGCAACTTAGTGTTGTCAGTCATAAATTTTAGCGGTTCTATAACGAGATTCGCATGTGATTTTAATTTGCATTTTCCTGATGGTTAGTGTGGTTGAGCATTCTTTCATGTTTATTGTTGACATGAAGTATCGGTTTCCATGTTTTGGTCCTTTTTAAAGGGAGTTGTCTTTTTCTTTTTGATTTATAGAAATTCTTTATATACTCTGGAAGTGAGCCTTTTGTCAACTATATTTTTGCAAAATACCTTCTCTCACCCTGCGGATTCCCTTTTCATTCTCTGAACTGGTGCCTTTTGTAAAACAGAAGATCTTAATTTTAATAATCTAGCAATAATATTTTATTTAATAATGCCTTTAATAATATTTTTCTTAACATTTAGTATTTTTGTGTTTAAAAAAATCTTTGCTTGCTATTACATAAATTAATAGTCTCTTATCTCATTCTCTAGAATATTTATAGTTTGAACTTTCACTTTTACATGTACAATCTATCTGGGTTGTAGTCCTTTCTGGCACTAATGCCACACTCTCTAAATCACTGTAGCCTTATGGCAGGTCTCATTTGGAAGAGTCACTCTATTTTGTTCTTCTTTAAGATTGAACATAGGCAAACGCACCCCTAACCATATATCCAACATACATGCACATGTGTGATCATAAAAAGGCACTTAAA
Organism: Mormoops blainvillei; assembly: GCA_004026545.1. Taxonomy (NCBI): domain Eukaryota; kingdom Metazoa; phylum Chordata; class Mammalia; order Chiroptera; family Mormoopidae; genus Mormoops; species Mormoops blainvillei. Next base: position 30,433 of record PVJD01008723.1, read on the forward strand.
AGAAGATACCAATTTCCTTCACAAACTCATATGAAAAGTTCTAATGAAAATATTAGCAAGCATCCAATAATATATAAAAAGGCCAAGAGGCATAGGAAAAGGTACTTGAGCAAGTTACCATCAGGGAAATACAAATCAAAACCATGGTGAGATATCACAGGTATTGTTGAGGGTGTGGAGAAATGGAAACTTTGTGCACTCTTGGTGGGAATGCAAAATGCAGCTGAAACGGAAAACATGGCTATTCCTCAAATCTTATCATCGATCAATTCTTTTTCTGGGTTTAAATCCAAAATAATTGAAATCAGGAACTCAAAGAGACACCTGTGCTTCCAAGTTTATTGAAGCATTATTTATAAAAGGAAAGATGTGGCAACAACCTAGGTGTCCATCAACAAATGAATGAATAAACAAAATGTGGTATATCCAGAAATGGGATATTATTCAGCTATGAAAAGGAAGGAAATTTTGACACATGCTACAATGTGGGTGAACCTTGAGGACGTTTTGCTCCGTGAAATAAATCAGACACAAAAGAACAAATACTGTGCGATTCCACTTATATAAGGTCCCTAGAGGAGTCAGATCCACAGAGACAGGAAGTAGATGGTGTGAGCCAGGGGCTTGGGAAGGGGGATGGGAGTTAGTGTGTAATGGGGACAAAATTTCAGTTTGGAAAGAGAAATGAGTCCTAGAGATCTACTGCACAGCATAATGCATATAGTTAACAAAACTGTATTGTATGCTTAATTTTTTTTAAGAGGGCCAATCTTAGGTTAAATGTTCTTATTATGCATAAAACATAAGGAAGAAGGAAAATTTTAAAGATGATGGCTAAGCTCATAACATTGATTATGGTGACAGTTTTACAGGTCTTTGCTTATCTTCAAACTCATCGAGATATATACATGAAATATGTTCAGTTTTTAATTTAAAATGACAGTTGCATTCAATTTTATTTTATATTAGTTTTAGGTGTATAGCACAGTGGTTAGGCATACAATTTATGAAGTGATCCCCCTAATAATTCCTGTATCCACTTTGTGCCACAGATAGTTATTACAATATTATTGACTGTATTCCCTATGCTGTTATGTATAGCTTTCTTGTATGTAAATTATACCTCAATAAAAAAATACGGGTAGGATATTTTAACCACTAAAAATAAAAAATGAATTCACAGTCCTTTCAAACTTTATGTTTCTCATGATACTTGAGTTGTTTTTGTTCCTTTTGATTAGGAATTTTCATTTTTGAAAGAGTATGAAAATATATTTGATTCTAAAATTTTCTTTGGCCAAATAGATGTCTGCATAAGATTATGTATGATTTTAAATAAACATGACTGGTTAAAAAAAAAAATGTGTACCAAAATCTCACTTTGACCACTGGGAGAACGACCTGTAGGGGGCGAGAGTGGATACAGGAACACAGTTCCGGAGACTGGAAACCGAAAAGACTGAACGGTATAAGACTTTGACAGGTTAAGTTTATAAACTAAAAGATTTCCGGAAGTGTCCAAAAGGATTAGAATAAAGTGGGGTCATTTTTGAGCTAAGTAGAAGAGACTAGAATGAGAAAAAAATAATCTAAAACAAGACAAGGGAGGAGAGAAAAAGCAATTTGGAAAAGGAGAAACAGAAAGCATAAAAGTGAATCCATACGTCTATCGGTAATTGTAATTAACGTAGATGGTCTAAATCCACGCTGTTCCATGCGGTGACCGAGGACTTAAGTCACCACCGAGTACATGAAATGTGAATGGTCTGAACTGTTATCTTACCAAAATTTTTATATTGGTTGGAAGTTTGAAGAGATAACATTTTGGATATATTGTTAAATAAAATATGTTGCAAAAATTAATTTCACCACTTAAAAAAATTTTGATTGTGGTGGCTAGAAAACTTTAAATTACAGAGATGTCTCACACTGTACACTGGGTTGGTCCAAATACTCAAATGAAAAGACAAATATTGTTGGAGAGGATACAAAAAAATAAAATCCGCAATATGTTTACATTTAAATATAAACCATATAACAAGTTGCCAATTGAAGGATTGAAGGATACATAGCCAGAAAGAAAATTGGCTTAACCTTCTTATTATCAGACAACGTAGACGTTAATGTAGAAAGCATTACTAGAGATAACTCTCTGTCATGAAAATATAACAATTCTAAATGTATATTTCAAACATAGTCTTACAAGTAATTAAGCAAAATATAACACAACTACTCAAACATGCAAATGATAAGATATGCTATTAGTATAAAATGCTGTGCAGAGTTTGGAGAGCTGGAATGGGAAAAAAAGAATGTAAAATGCCTTATTAGATAATTACACCACCAAAGATGGAGATTTATAAAGCACCCCTGTCGAGCTTGATAGCTTAAGTAGGCAAAAAGTAAAGGCAGATTTCAACAATATAGTGAACAAGCTTGATCTCATGGCCACATGTATGGAACGTGCACAGAGCCACGGCAAAATGCACAATAAAAAAGGCTTGAGGAGCTGGTAGGAATGTAAAATGGTGTGACTACGATGGAAAATAGCATGGCGAGTCCTCGAAAAATTAAAAAATAGAATTATTATATGGTCCAGAAATTCCACTTTTGTATCTATACCCAAAAGAATTGAAAGCAGGGACTCAAAGTGCTATTTGCACACTGATGTTCAGAGCAGGGTTATTCACAGCAGCCAAAAGGTGGAAACGCACGGCTGGTGTAGCTCAGTGGATTGAGTGTTGGCCTATGAACCGAGGTGTCACCATCTTGATTCCCCAGTCAGGGCACATACGTGGGCCAGGTCCCCAGTAGGTGGCGCGTGAGAAGCAACCACACATTGATGTTTCTCTCTCTCTTGTTCTCCCTCCCTTCCCCTCTGTCTAAAAATAAAATAAATAAAATCATTAAAGAAAAAAAAAAGGTAGAAACAACCCAAGTATCCATTGAGAGATGATGGATAAGTAAAATATGACATATGCCTGCAATGGAATATTACTCAGCCTTAAAAGGGAAGGAAATTTTCTGACACCAGTTACAACATGGAACAACCTTAAAGACATTATACTCAGTATAATAGGCCAGGCACAAAAGGACAGATGTTGTGTGGTTCCACTCATATGAGGTCCCTAGAGGAGTCAGATTCACAGAGACAGAAAGTGGAAGTTGGGAGCCCTGGTTTAAGTTGGGATGGGGAATGGGAAGCTAGTGTTTAATGGGGACAGATTTTCAGTTTGGGGAGATGAGAAAGTTCTGGAGATGGATGGTGGTGATGGTTGCACAACAACATGAATGTACCTATTGCCTGTGCTATGCACTTAAAAGTGGTTGAAATGGTAAATTTTGTTACGTATGATTTACCACAATTTAAAAAATTAATAAATATTAAAAATGCTTGGAGAATCTTTCTTTCTTTTTTCCTCCTTCCTTCCTTTCCCCTTTTTTATTTTTATTTTTTAAATTATATTTTATTGATTATGCCATTACAGTTGTCCCAATTTTTCCCCTTTTGCCCCCTCCACCCAGCACCCTCACTCCCTCAGGCAATCCCCAAGCCATTGTTCATGTCCATGGGTCATGCGTATAAGTTCTTTGGCTACTCCATTTCCCATACTGTACTTTACAACCCCATGGCTGTTCTGCAAATACCTATTTGTATTTTTTATTCCTCTCACCTCTTCACCCGTTCCTCCACACCCCCTTCCCATCTGGAAGCTGTCAAACACACTCTGTATCCATGATCTTGTCTCCGTTCTTCTTGTTTGCTTAGTTTGGTTTTTAGATTTAGTTGTTGATAGATATGTATTTATTACCATTTTATTGTTCATTGTTTTGATCTTCCTCTTTTTCTTACATAACTCCTTTTAACATTTCATGTAATAATGATCTGGTGATGATGAACTCCTTTAGTTTTTTCTTGTCTGGGAAGCTCTTCATCTGCCCTTCAGGTCTAAATGATGTCTTCACTGGGTAGAGCAATCTTGGCTGCAGGTCCCTGCTTTTCATGACTTTGAATATTTCTTGCCAGTCCCTTCTAGCCTGCAAAGTTTCTTTTGAGAAATCAGCTGACAGTCTTATGGGTACTCCCCTGTAGGTAACTAACTGCCTTTCTCTTTCTGCTTTTAAGATTCTCTCTTTATCTTTAACTTTCAGTATTGTAATTATGATGTGTCTTGGAGTGGGCCTCTTTGCATCCATCTTGTTTGGGACTCTCTGTGCTTCTTGGACTTGCATGTCTATTTGCTTTGCCAAATTAGGGAAGTTTTCTTTCATTATTTTTTCCAATAGATTTCCAATTTCTTGCTCTTGCTCTTCTTCTGAGACCAGTGTGATGCAAATGTTGGCATGCCTGAAGTTGTCCCAGAGGCTGCTTATACTATCCTTGTCCCTTTTGGATTCCTTTTTTTTTCTTATTATTCCAATTGGTTGCTTTTTCCTCTTTATGTTAGAAATCATTGATTTGATTCTCAGTTTCATTCACTTTACTGTTGTTTCCCTATAAATTGTTCTTTATTTCTATTAGTGTTTCCTTCATTTCTGACTGGATCTTTTTTATGCTGTTGAGGTCCTCACTAAATTCCTTGAGCATTCTTATAAACAGTGTTTTGAACTCTGCATCTGATAGATTGCTTTCCTCCATTTTGTTGAGCTCTTTATTCTGGAATTTTGATCTGTTCTTTCATTTGGACCATATTTCTTTGTCACTTCGTTTTGGTAGCCTCCCTGTGTTTGTTTCTATGTATTAGGTAGAGCTGCTATGACTCCTTGTCTTGGTAGAGTGGCCTAATGTAGTAGGTGTCCTGTAGGGTCCAGTGGCACAGCCTCCCCTATCATCCAAACTGAGTACTTGAGGTGCACCCTATGCGTGGGCTGAGTATACCCTCTTCTTGTAGTTCAACCCTGGTTGCTATTGGCAGGTCAATAGGAGGGATTTACCCGGGCCAGTAGTTGCAAGGATTGGCAGTGCCCACTGACCACCCATCCCCACTTTCAGTGGAGGATCAGCTGTGCTGGAGCAGGGTACTGGTGCTCTGACGTGGTCTGTAGCTGTCCACTGGGTGCATAGGCCCTGGGGTTTCCCGGGTGGGGTTTCACAGGCCAAGGTCAGCCCTCTCCTGTGATTTGTCTGGGGCTGCGCTTTCTGAGCCATAAAGCAATCCAAGATGGCTGCTACCTGTGCTGTGTTTGGAGATTCCCAAACGAAGCCAAGCTGTGAATCTCGACTGGTTGCTGACAGTGCCATGCTTGGGGCCACTTAGCAAGAGGCATGAGGACTGGGGGTTCACCTAGGTCAGTTGTTACTTCTTTGAAAGGATTTGGGAAGCTCTGAAGCTTGAACCAAGACCAGCCATTCATACGGAAAAGCCACTGTTAACAGCTGTAAGTTGGGTGAGACAGGGGATCTCCAGGGTGGGGCAAATAGTGTTAGCCAGGTTGAGGGAGTCTCAGATACGGCACCCACCTGCTGGCTATGAGGCTCTACCTGCCTTTCTGTCTGGGAGAAAGCCATCTCCCAGCTCTTGCCTTGCTACCAGCCACTTCAGTTCCTCCCTGGATGCCATTGGTACCTTTCACACTGCTACCCAAATGCTGGAGCTCACGGGGAGTGTGTCTAGGTAAGTCCGTGTGTGGGTTCTTTAAGGGGAACTGCTAGGGACTCAAGAAGTTTCTTCTACCAACTCAATTCCTGCTGGTTTTGCAGCCAGAAGTTGTGGGGGTTTATCTTCCTGGCCCTGGAACCCTGGGCTGAGGGGCCTGGTGTGGAGCTGGGACCCCTCACGCCCGGGATATCCCTCTCAAATTTTTATCTACCACACGTGGATGTGGGACCAGCCCATTTTGAGTCTCCGCCCCTCCTACTAGTCTGGAGGGATGTGGTTTCTTTAATTTCGTACTTGTCAGACTTCCATTCAACTCAATTTCTGCCAGTTCTGAGTGATGGTTGTTCTATAATTTAGTTGTAATTTTGATGTGGTTGTGCGAGGAGGTGAGCCGTGTTTACCTATGCCACCATCTTGACCAGAAGTCCTTTATTTTTTTCAATTGTCCGTTAGGAAACCTTGTAGTTTTTAAGAAAAGTATGGCTGTTTTGTTAATTGGCACCAAGAGGTAATAAACAGGCATGTGAAGCTCAAAACTTATTATATGGAAGAGGAAAAAGGCAGATAAAATTCATTAAGAAAACAGAACACAGGAATGTAATGTTTTCATCTCTAGAACTGAAAATCATTACATATCAAACTTATGACCTCAAACCAGAGTAACACTTCGAGGAACACTGAGAACCTTAAATGAAAATCAGTGAGCTAGGTATTGAATTCAGAGTTTTCGAGAAGAATAACAGAATAATGCCATAGAAAACAGAGGAAGAAAACAGTCAGAATAAGGGCAGAAAATTTAGAGAACAAATGCATAAGGAGAAGGTTAAGTTTAGTTTTTTGAAAAGAAGAAAAAAGATAAGCTTCTGGTGACACTGATCGAGGGAAAACAAAGAAAAGGTGCAAATAGAGCTATGAACAATGAAAAAGGGACATAATTATGGAGCCTGCAGAGGTTGAAATAAGAATACATGAAGAATGATTTTATTCACCAATGTGGCACCTACTCACCCATAATTGTGAAAATGTAGATAAAATATCCAAATTTCTAGAAAAATATAGCCTTAAAAACCCAAATCAAGAAAAAAACAAAACAAAACACAAGGTCTGAAGAATTTAAAACTCGTTAAAGAAATTGAATAACTTTGAAATCTTCCTCCACAAAAAACCCTGCCAACAAATAAGACACCAGATCCAGATACGTTTACCAGTGAGTTCTGCTAAACACCTGTGTAACCAATAATGCTAACCATATACAAATTATTTAAGAGTATAGGAAAAAATACCCACACCCAGTTCCTTTTTTGAAGCCAGCATTGCCTTGATACCAAACCATGAAATAAATAGTAGAAATCAGAGAAATCTCCCTCTGAAACATAGATGCAAAAATCCTATATAAAACATCAGTAAATTAAGGTTGGTAATGTATTAAAAAAATACATCATGATCAAGTTCCATTTATTCCAGGAATAAAGGTTGAATTAACATTAGAATAGTGATAAACGTAGTTCACCACATTATCAGTCCAAAGGGGGAAAATCATGTGATATTCTTAAGAGATACAGAGAAAACATTTATTAATGCACAACACATTCATGATTTTTAAAAACTCTTAGCAAATTAGCACTGAGGGGACATCCTTAATCTGACAAGAGCTACCTAAAAACCCTATAGCAGATTCATTATTAATGGTGAAACATTAAAAGCATTCACTTAAAGATCAGAAGCAGGAGAAGACTGTCCATTTAGGGATGTGTTTGCAGTATCATTGCAATGACTACAACCATCTACTGCATCGTATCTGCCAGCAGCAGATATTAGAAAATATAATTTCAGAAAGATGCCATTTATAACACACCAATGAATATAAAACACTTAGAAATAAATCTAAAAATGGTTCAAGTTATCTATGAAGAAAATTATGAAACATTATTGAGAAACATTAAAAGGAGAGTAATACCATTTTCATTGATTGGAAGACTCAATGTTACAAAGAATCCTGACCCTCCAAGTTGACCTGCAGATTCAATGCAGTTCCGATAAAAATCTTCACAGGTTTTTTTTTTTTTCCATGAAACTTGATGAGTAAAAGTAAAGGGTTCTACATAGCTGAGATAATTCTGAGGAAGAAAAATAAGAAGGACTTTGCCTCCCCAGATAGCAGTGTGGACTGGTATAGATATAGAAACATTGGCCAATGGACTAGGGCTTATCTATCTGGCATCCTCTTGGGAAATGAAGGGTGCTCTCCGAGGACATTCCTTGTCATCACAATGACTGACACATGACAACCTATTGCTTCCCCTGAGTTACATATAGATCTGGAATACATAGTCGCCCTGTTTCTGTGTTTTTGTTTTGTTTTTTGCCTCTTAGGTACACAGATTTTAACCTAAAACTGGGGGTACGTCTACAATAAATGCCTCCATCACATGAGTTAGTATGTATTTTATGCCCAAATAGGCTGTTACCAAGTTTAGAGTTTGGCTTAGAATATATATGTGCATCCACCATCCACTGCTCTTTTTACCTACGCAGCCATCCATCCATTCAGCTGGCCATCCAGCTGTCCTCTCAGCCACACACCCACCCATCCACTGCCTGTCCATACATCTGTTTATCCTTTCATTTATGCACCCATCACCCAACCATGCCCTCATATATGTACTCATCCACCCACTCATCCATCCATCCATCCACCTACTCACCCATATTTATCCACCCATTCACCAGCCCACACACACATACCTCCCTCCCTCACCCTTAACCCTTTCACTCATCTACTCATGTACTCGTTCACTCCCTACCCATTCTAACTGCCCATCCAAACACCCATCTACCTGTTTATCTATTCATCTCTTTGTCTGTCATCCTGCTTATCTGTATGATTATTGAAAAGGGATTTCAAGGTCTATCGTTAGCTGCTGATGCATAATGAACCACCTCAAAACTTAGTGATGTAAAACAACAAGTGTTCTTTTTGCTCATGGTTCTGTGAGTTGGCCCAGAAGGGCTTGGCGTGGCTGGTTAGTTTCAGCTCCACAGGAAGAGGCAGCTCATCTGGGGTGGGTGGAACTGCTACGGCTTCCCTTTCATGCCTTTCATCCTCCAGAGCCTCTTTGTCCACCCATTCTCTCTCACAAGATAGCAGTACTTCTTCACATGGCCATTTAGTGCTCCAAGAAGGCAAAAGTGGAAGTTACCAGGCCTTCTAAGGTCTAGTTCCTAGAATTCACATAATGCCACTTCTGTAACATTCTATTGGCCAAAGTCAGTCACAGTTCATTTATTTAGCCATTATTGTTTGAGTGTATTAGGCACTGTTCTGGGTTCTAGTGATAAAAGGTGAACAAAATAGACAAATTCTCTGCCCTCATGGAACTTACCTTTGCTTCTTGCAGTTTCTGTTCAGTAGAGACTCCATATTCACTCCCCTTCACATGTGAAGCGGGTCTGAGGTCTTGATCTCTTCTGGGTGCCTCCTCCCCCACCAGAGCAGGGAGGGTTTTGCTAGGCAGTCTTAATCAAAATGGACTACGTTTCCAAGCTTTAGGTTCTGCATAGAGGCCTCAGTTTCCCTTCCTCTGCGTCCCACAGAGCTGAGCCACATTTCTGTCCCCGGGGTTCATCCGATTTTCACCTCTTGCCCTAGAGAGCCTGCTTTTGGGACTAAACCCCTTGCAGCAACAGCTCACCATCACCGCTCCGCCTTTAACTTCCCTCTTCCTTTCAGCATCGAGGGGCTTTTCTTTCTTCTTTGCAAGCCCGTCTGTGTGTCACAGCATTTTATTACGCTTTACTTAGCACATCTCTGTGTTTATAGTAGAAACAGGGTCTGTCTGTGTCAGCCGAGGCCCCTCTAAATAGATTGAGTTTCAAGGAAGCAGACCCTGAAATGGAGGTTTGCACGCTGGGAGGCAACTGCAAAATGCTTCAACGCCTTTACTTTCAACACCTGTTAAGGAAGTGAGGGACCAGGCAGGACCAGGCAGAGAGAGGACTTGGGTGTGATACAGGAACAACACCAGCTTCAGTGGCTCTCATGGGGGCTCTGAACCTCAGGTGGGTCTTCAGAATTATCCCTACTTATCCCCCCCATTTTGGCCAAACCCCAAACCTCTTTATCACGTCGGGTTTTTGGAGATTGGTGCCAGGGAGACACTAATAGGTTCTTCCTGCTTTCCACCATCTCTCTGGGGAAGGAATGAACATGCAAAGTCAACTACTGCTTGAGTGGGGAAAGGGGCAAGAGGAAGAAATAATGAAACACCAACAGTGGGGGTCAGTGTCATGGAGCAGCTGGTCTGTGCCAGGACCTTCTCAACTAAGCACTTGGCGTGTCTTAACTATGTCCAGGTAGTGGGGGTCGTATGATAAGGTGCGAAGTAGTGGGGATCTGATTATCCCCACCTTACAGACAAAGAAACTGAGGCACGGAGAGGTAAAGTTAGCTGCTTAGGATCACTCAACAAGTAACTGACAGGTTGGAAATTTAGATCAGGAGAAGGAAAGAAGAAAGATCAATTATTATTTCCAATTTTTATCCCTCAAAAGTACACAAAAAAAAAAGAAAAAATATTTATCCTTTCATAGATGTATTTTTGAACCTTCCCATCTACTTGGTAAGGGATGAGCTATGTTTCTTCTGTATTGTACAGCTGGGGAAACATAGACTCAGTGGGCTGAAGGGACTTGACCAGGGTGACACAGGAGAGCCCCCGAGGAGAGCAGCAAGCTAGTCCTCGGGGCCAGGTGTTGGTGAGAGAGTCCAGAAGTGGAAGGTGGGGTGCACAGAGGAGAAAGGGTGGGGCGTACAGGAAAACTTGTTGAAAATCATGGATTTGAAGTCCCTGAGGTCCCAGGATGGAGGTCAATGCACAAGGCTCAGCACCCTTCTCCCAACTCTGATCTGAGGGTTCCCAGGACCCATGAGAGGAGGACCCCTGGCACCGAAAGACACCCATGAGGATGACACTATGAAACAAACTATGTGTCCATTAGTACGGGGGTGGATAACACGAAGGGTCTACACGTAGGCTGGAGGGCTGCACAGCAGATTTAGGACTGCGGTTCAGGGAGCTGCTCTGGGGCCGTCCGCGACTTCACCCCCTCGTGTCTCAGCTCTCTCTTCTGTAGTGAGGGCACAATAATTGTATTGACATTGTAGGGTGGCTGTGAGGGTTTAGAGATGATGCCTGTTAAGCCCTTGGCGCTTGGAAATCACGGAGCGGGCCAGGTGTTGGTAAGCTTTTTCTGTGGATAAGGACAGTGGGGGCCTCTAAAATCGCTCCGTTCCACATCCCTCGCCCACCAAAGTAGCCTATAAAGCCCAATATGGTATCACAGTGGAATGGCAGAAATTAGTACCACTCCCGAACACCTTGAAAGCTTGGTAATCACGGTGCCAGACCCCTCAGGGAAGAGGAACTGGGTCGCCCCACTGGGTGAGCTGCATGGAACAGCAGAAGCCCTAGCTGAGGGTGGATGAGGGTGGATTTAGAGGGATGGATGGTGGGGGAGGAAACTGATGGGCACTTGCTGAGGTTACTAGATTTGACTGCAGCAGTGGAAGCTGTGGCTCATCCCATTTACTTTCATTTTCTGGTTGGAATAGAGATGAACAGAACTCTTGCAGTGGCTTTCCCCAAACGCAAGGGCCCTCTTCGCAAAGCACGTGGATCCAAGTGGCACGAGGGTGGACTGTCATGGAGGCTGTGGTGTACCACCCAGATCCCTGCTGTAGGAGTCTGCTATGGCTCCTGCAAAGTTACCACAAACTTAGAGGCTTAAAACAACACAAATCGGCTATCTTCCTGTCCTAGAGGCCAGAGCCCAAATCAGTTTCGTTGGGCTAAAATCAAGGTATCAGCAGGGCTGTATTGTTTCTGAAAGTTCTAGGGATGAGTCTGTTTCCTTGCCTTTTCCAAGTTCCCGAGGCTGCCGGCTTTCCTGGCTTGTCGACCCTCCTCCCCTGGCAATTGCATCCATCACTCTGACCTGTGGCTGCCCTGCACGTCTCTCCCTCTCCCTCTGCCCCTGCCTCTCTGCCGCTGTCTTTCACTTACAAGAATCCCAACTCCAGTGTCTCTCCCCACCCTCCCAGTCAAGAACAAGATTACCTAAGACTGGCGGAAAGAGGGGAAGTGCTGTATTAGTTTGCTAGGGCTGCCACGCACAGTAAAGCCCCCCCAGTCTGGGGGCCTTAAACAACAGAAACTTGGTCCCTCCCAGTCCTGGAGGCTGGAAGTCTGAGATCAAGGTGTCAGCAGGGCTGGTTCCTTCTGAAGCCTTGGCTTGTAGATGGCTGTCCTTTCTCTGTGTCCTCACATGGTCTCCCCTTTGTGTGTGCCTGTGACCTAAGCTCTTTTTATACGGACATCAGTCACATTGGATTAGGGCCACCTCTAATGACCTCATTATATCTTAATTTTCCCTTTAAAGGCCTTTCCAAATACAGTCACATTGTGAGATTCTGGGGCTTAGAGTTTCGACATGTGAATTTTAGGGGGGGCCCAATTTAGCACCCATACCGGGGAGGAAGTGTCTGAGCCCTGCTTTGAAAAAAGAACCCTGGAAATACGGAAAGTTCCCCCAGCGAAGTGCTTGGGGGAGGAGAGATCCCCATTACAGAGCCCAGGGCTGCTGTGGGTCCTCAGAGGAAATGACTCAGTGGTGTCTCTGGGCAGCTGAAGCTACAGGCAGCCTCAGAGAGTTTCCTGGCCAAAAATTAGCCTCATCCCCCAAAATAAGAAACTGGGCTCAGAAATAGCAGAGGCTGCACCGTTTTTGACATGTCACGAGCACAAAACTGGAGGGCTGGTTGCTCGGAAACACACTGACGCTCCACACACGTTTGGACGTGTGGTTTGGGAATCAGATTGACCCCTCCCTCACCCTTAAAGCCTGGGCATTCCCTGAGCTCCCTGGAATTTTGACAGCCTTGGGAAAGGAGTGTGTGGGGAGGGGTGGTTCCCAGTTGACTGACATCAGCTTTTCAGCATCCTGGTGCCAAGGGACCTTTGCATAAATGAAGTTGCATTAGGAACAAAAAGGTAGTTAAATTATTTGCATTTGTGGTGAGTTCAGATTCATGTGGCCTACACACGTGTCAGTTTGGGCTCCCGCAGAGTTAGACCTGGGAAAAGACTTTGGGGATAAATCAGTCCTGCCGCCCCCTTGATTTCAGTCCTATAAGACCCCTGTCTGATTTCTGACTTCCAGAACTGCAAGGTAATACATGAGTATTGTTTCAAGTGACTAAGTTGGTGGGAACTTGTTACAGCGGCAATAGGAAACTCTAACAACTACGAACTCTCATTTCTTTTGAAACTCCTGGTCATCTCAGACTGTCATCTATTGCCTCTCCTTTGGTGGAGAAGTGACTTAACCTGTTTGTGCCTGGACTTCTTCATCCATAAAATGGGCATCATAACAGGGTCATTATGAGAATGCAGTGAGTTACAGTGAATTACGCACTTAGCACAGTGTCTGGCATCCAGTGAGTACATTAGAAGCGCGACCTGTAATTAACGATGATCATTACTGTAAGAAAAACTACCTCGTGGCATGGTAAGGAAAGGCAGCTGACACTCAGCTTCTGTGTGGGGGTCAAGCAGGGGTGGCGGAGACTGTGGTGAGGTGGTGAGCTCATGCCCCCTCCGGAGGGGACGGCCACTAACCACTCCAACCTGGGTTGTTGTCCCAGCTTCCAACTTTCGAAGAAAATCCAGAAATCTGGATTTGTCCATGTGCGAAATTTCGTAATGCGTACGTATTGGCTGGGAATTACTGTTTTAAAAGCACGGAAGTGTCCTGTGGATGAAAGGTCTTCTTTGATGTAATAGTTAAAAAGAATCCGAAATGGAAATGTGCCTGTGATTATAACTATGCTTACAAAAGAGTACCTTCTAAGCATTAAAGGTCCCCCTGTGGGCCGACCTCTGGAAAAAGACTTAAAGGCTCAAGTCCTTTCATCTCTCAATAACCAGGGTAACATAGAGGCCACTGTTCGTCCTGTTTTACAAATGAGGAGACTGAGGCCCAGAGAAGCCAAGAATGGATGGATTTCACGATGACCCCGCTGGCCAGTGGCAGAGCGGGGATGAGAACCCTGGCAGTCTGGCTCTGGTGTAAGAATCGTTTTGTTTCTCCGCCCGGATGCATCTCAGCATGTGAATGCAGAGACATGGAGCGGGAGTGGGCACAGCATCATGATAGGAAATTAATAAATGACTTTATCATCATTTTTACTTCTACCATCTCTAAGTCTTGACAAAAGCTGAGAAGAAGAGGGGAGGGTTTCCTGCCCAGGAGCTGAGGGGAGGGAGTGGATGACAAAATTCAGGGCTTGGGTTATTGGGGTGCAGGGGAGGGTTCAACCTGTGAAGATACTGGAGCCCAGGGGGTAAAGGCGGAAATCAAGTAGCTAAACTTCTGAGAAGTTGTAAAGTAGGTTAGTGGCCTGAGCTAGGGGCTTCCTGCCCTGACACATGATCAGACACCCGGCCAGGGCGTCCTGCCGCAGCAGCCCGCACGCCTGCAGGGTGCTCTCTGCTTCTCCCCCCCCACCCTCCCCTTGTCCTTCCCTCCTACTCCCTCTTTTTCCATACCCCTCCTGCTCCCACCCGGCCTCCTTACCCGCCCTCCCTCTTCCTTTCTTTCCCCCACCTCAAACCTGGGAGGCCCCTCCCTGGAATGATCCTGGGAGGCTAAGCTTAGCGAGAGGTTCCATCCCCAGGCGGAAGTTTGTGGTTGTAATAAATATATTGGCCCCACAGCTTGGTCTCCTCTTCAAAACCACGGAAACAGAAAGACCGTGATGAGAGTAAAGGAAACTCCAGCACAGGCTGGGGCCAGGCCGTGGGGGCTGTCCCACCTCCTACCAGCTGACGGCCCTGGGTCCTTGATGGCGGTGAGGTGGGAGTGGGCACTGTGTCCTTGCCCCTACCTCTGCATCGGCAGCATGGGGACAGCAATAGCTCCTGCCCAGGTGTGTATATAAAGATGTGACATGAGTTGCCTGGCACAGGGAAAGTGCCTGAGAAACGCTCTCGTTAGTATTTCTAAATCACTGTTGGCACTCGCACACTTACGGAGCTCTGGCTGGGGACCAGGCATCACACCGAATGGCTTTTTCCAGGCCTGATCTTGCTTAATCTTTACAACAAACCTAGGCGGCAAGGACTGTTGTGCTCTCCCATTTTACAGATGAGGGACCGGAGGCACAGAGAGGTGATAGGACTTGCTCAAAAGACACACAGCCAGGAAGTGTGGTGGGGGGTGGAATTGGAACCTAGGACCGTTGGACGGAAAAGCCTGTTCCCTTCGCGCCTGTACTGGGCAGCAATGACGATAACATCGACAATAACAATAATAATTTATTCACCTCTGGAGTCTGAGCCCTCATCCTGGGGTCCTTGGAAATAGGACTCCCCTGCAGCCACGCCAAAGTGTGTGTTCATTTGCACAGACCCTCTGTTTGCGTGTCATTACTGCCCCTGCCCCACACTCTGCCCTTGCTCCCAACCACTCCACGCTTCCAGGCTGCCCCTCCGTACCAGGCGTCCGCGTTAAGGGTGCTGGGCAGGACGTAGCCTTCGCTTCCTCAGGAGCTGTGGATCTGAGGGGCAGGCAGACCCAGGCACGAGGCCTCTGCTTTTTCCCAAGCTCCCTGCATGGAGTTGAGCCAGCTGCGTTCAGGTTCCTTACCCGTAAAAGTGACCTCTGCGGGTCACTTCATCTATTTCTCTGTCTCTACGAGCCACCCTGGCCCTAAGACTAGATGGTCCCAGATGCGAGGTTTGCCGTTTATTCCAAGACCAGTAGTCAGGGGCCCAGGGTTACAGACAAAATCTGGTCCTCATGCCGGGCTGGGTTCATCTTGGCTGAGAGGAACCTCAGCGTGTGTGTGTGTGTGTGTGTGTGTGTGAGAGAGAGAGAGATGTGGGCTTGTCATCGTGATGCTGTGTGCATGTGATGAGTCCAGCTGTGATGTGGCACGGGGAAGTGTGATGTGATGGTTATGTGTGTGGCTGTGTGGACCATGGGAGTGCCCGGGGGTTGGGATGATGACTTGTGTGTTGTGTCGTGTGTGGTGATCATGAAGTGTCAGTGACCAAGGGTTTGTGATGCTGCCTATGACTCATGTGTGGTTGTATGAGAAACTCTGCGTGTTTGAGTCTATCGTTGGGAAAGGGTGAGATTGTGGAGCTGTGTGACTCTCTGCGACGCTGTAGGTGCCCCGTCTCTGTCTCCGTCTCTCTCTCCTCCCCCTGTCCCTTCCTTCCTTCTTCAAATATTTTCTGAGTGCCCGCTGTGCCAGGCCCTGGCCTGAGGGCCGAGGCACAGCGGTGGTGTCCTAGCGGGATGTGGCAGCTCAGCAGGGCCGGGACACAGCCAGAGGTTGGTGAGCTGCTGCTGGCCAGAAACCAGCCACGGTGGGAGCACTTACACCTGGGAACGGGCGAATCCTAGGGAGCCTCTCCCCTCCGGGAAGAGCTGGTTGTTAAACATTTACCAGCATAGCCCATGCCCGTGCCTTTGAGTATAACTTTGCATGACCAGACCGAGATGTGGCCACAAGCCTGCGGGTAGAACTTGAGTGTGACCGCGACCATGGGTGGGGTCGGACTCTCCACGTGGGTGAATCTGGGTGATAAATTCCGCTCCTTCCACCCACAGTTGTGAGGGTGAGGAGGGTGATGTTTCCTGAGCCAAGTCACTGGACCCCTGCCCCCAAGTCCCACTTTCCTCAGAATTAGAAGCATAAATACCCACCCCACCCCTCCTTCCTGAATATCAGGCGAATCAGCTTTACCCCATCCGGAGGCCTACAGACCTCAGGTCTCCGGGTCTTTGTCTCCAGTGTTGTCCGCGACGGGGTCTGCACTTTCTTTGGTCCCCTCCAGAGGTGCCCACTGAGTCGCTGGGTTCTTGGCCCTTGGTGATGGCTGCTGATTCCCCAACGGCTGAGTTTTGGGATTCCTGGGACCCTCCAAGGTCTCTGCTTGCTGGGTTCTTTGTCTCCTGAGTCACCTCTGCAGTCAGACCCCCATCCAATCCACCGTCACTCCTTCCTTCACACCATAAAAGCCCCAAAGTAGCACCGGGTGCCATCACGAAGTCGGACCAGCCGCTCATCTGGCACTCGGACAAACACCTCCTCCCCGGCGTCCATGTGCACCACGCCGCCCAGAAAACTGCTGTCCCACCAGTTGCGGGGGCTGCTCCCTTGCCCACAGGGCGACCGCCGGCTGACCAGCAGCTCCAACTCCTCAGGGTAGCGAGGTGTGCGCTTGTAGAGGCCATGCGTGACGGGCAGGCCACTGGTCAGCCCCTTCGGGCAGCCCACGCCACCCAGTTGCACCTTGGAGTAGATGTAATAGTAGCCGGTCTGGGCAATCACCAGGGCCCCGTCACGATAACGGAGGTTCCTCAGGAAGGCCAGGCCCAGCTTCGTCTCCCACAGCAGTGGGCCCCCACTGCCGGTCAAGCTGGAATTGGCCCCTGGCGGGGGAGGCAAAGGGGACGGGTCAGCACATGCCTCACACTTGCTCTGTGACCTTAGGTCTGTTGTCGCCCCTCTCTGAGCCTCCACCTCTATGTATTAATTTACTTTATCCTCCCTTGTAGGTCGGGAAACTGAGGCACAGAGCAGTGGAGTCACTTGCTCCTTATACAGCTTAACTCGTCTTGTTGCCCTCTTGCTGGTGGGAAACCCGAGGCATGAAGCAATTAAGGGACTTGACATAAAGCACCAAAGCTTGTAAATGGTAGACTCGGGGAGCAGAAGCAGAGCCCCCCCGCCCTAGCAGCCTTGCAACCCCGTGTGCATGTTTTCCTTTCAGCAAAATGGAGCTGTGGCTAGTTCCTGCTTAGGAGTTAATGAATTAATGTGTATAAAGTGCATTATGGTGTATGACCCACAGTGAGCCCTGCTTACAAGTGTATTCAGTGAGTAAAATCGGAAATACATTGACCTGGGCAGTGCCTGGGCTCTGGGCAACTCTGAATAAATGTCGAACGAATGAACAAATGACTACCCTGACACGTTGTGTGACTGTCTGGTCCCCCACCCCGGACGCGATGCCCCCCTTCCCGTGCCGGGACCCGGGGTCCCCCTTACCTGTGAGATGTGCTGCAGGGTTGGCCTGGTGGGACCGCCACTCTGGAGAGAGAGTCGGAGGTCAGCGGTGAAGACAGTGTGGGGGATAAGGGTCGCCTCCCAAAGATCATCAAGTCCACCTCTTGGTGTCAACCCCACCCTTTCCGGAGTGACCCAAACTTCTGCTTCTAAGGCTTGGGGGAGGGGTGCCCACAGGGCTTTGTGTTTGTTGTGCAAATCCCATTGGGCAATGGAGTGGCGTGGGAACCAACCCCCGCTTCTCCCTGGGGGCCGGGGCCCTGACTCACCTTGGGTCAGCTGCTCCCGGGATCCTGCGTCTTGCTCCTGAAAATGCAGAGGAGCCCAGAGTGAGGACGCGAGGGGCCAGCCCTGGCATCGCTCAGGCTCACGTGCAGACCATGGGTTCAACATCATCCTCAGATCCACGCCCAGGGCCATGTGCACATGCCCCCCAACCCCCGCCCCGTCCCCAGTAACCTCGCAACCACGTGGTGCCTCAGTGTTCCCCTCTGTGAGTGGACGTATGAAGAGTGCCTGCCTGGGATTCAGTGAATTCATATGTGTAAAGCGTATCACAGTACCTGGCACTTTGCAGTAGATGCCTGGCACTGTGATCATCGTAAGCACTCTATAAGGATTTATTCAATAAATAATATTCGAGATACGTAGACATGTGTACATAAATGCCAATATGTGGGCATGGACAAGTGACACCCAACACTTAAATGACAATGACAAGACACAGGTAGACGCAGACATATGGATGCACGGTGTGGGTCCAGGTGGGTCTGTGACACACAGGGACCCGAAACAAAGACAACATCGACCCACGGGCTGTGGACAGGCAGGTGTGTGGATATGTGGCTCTGCGTGCACAGAACAGCAGCACAGCCCATGTGGGCACGTGGACACACACATGCGGCCACCGGACTTGGACACAAAGAGAAATGACCTGGAGACACAGGACACAAAGTCATGACCACATGGGCATGACGTGAGGCACACGGGCCTAGAGAGATGGTCAGCAGACAGTCACGTCCATGGCCATGGGAAACTGATCCTCAGAGAGACTCTCAGAGACTAGGACAAAGTGGGTTAGCGGCAGTCCCAACAACAGTGATGGGGGTGGCTCTTAATGACTCCCCATGTCAGAGGGCTGCTTTCGGAAGCTACAGACAGCAAAACTGTTTTATCAACATTAAACTTGCTAAGAGTCTAGAGCTTAATTGTTCCCAAACTGGAAGAAATAATGATGTAATGCAATAGAGACGTTAGGTACCACTGTAATAGCAATCATACTGTAATATAAATGTACCAAATCGATGTGTTGGACACCTTTAACTTCCACGATGTTCATTTTTAAAAAAAGGAATGTTGGTTTCCATAGGATGAGCACTCACCATGTATCAGGCACTGTGGGCACAATTCACACAATATCGTATTTTATTCCTTCTCAGGTGGACACTCTTCATTTTACAGATGAAGAAATCGAGGTCCCAGGAGGTGAATGAACGTGCCCCGCACTGCTCTGCGCCTGCCCCCCCTGCCTGGCACACCCATGCACGGAGAGACACACAGGGACACAGAAGACCAGCCTGCCTCGAGCCCCCAGGCCCCACTCACCAGCAGCTGGGCGACCTTTTGCTCCAGGCGCCAGTGCAGCTGCAGCAGAAACCAGCCCTGCACGGCCATCCCGGCCACCAGCAGCAGCAACAGGAGCCCCAGACCCAGCCGGGCAGCACTGCAGGTTCTTCTCCGGCGGCTGGGTCCTAGCCTCGTGAATGGGATGTCCGTCCGTCCGTCCACCACAAACACTGAAGGCTGCACCGCCGTCTCCTCCATGCCCCTGTCGGCGAGGCTCCAAACGCCCAGGCCGGGCCGGCACAGCTGGGTCCCACGGGCTGGGAGGAAACCACAATTGCCCAACGCTCCTGGGCTTCGCACGCTGCAGACAAGCACCCGTGGGGCCTGGGGCTGCCTTTAGAGCTGGGGTTCAGCCCCTCCCTTTTCCCCCTCGCCCTCCTCTTCTTCCTGTCCCTACACCCCCGCCGGCCGCATCTCACTCTCACTCATACAGTCGCTCATACTTTCCAGAGGCAGCTGCAGAGGTGACTCAGGTGGGGACTGGAGGGCCGAGGCCCCAGCTTTCCCTTCTGGCTGCTCACTCGCTTGGTCGCCAAATATTTATTATCTCCTGGGTGCCAGGCACTGTTCTAGGTGCTGGGGGCACAGCCATGAGCAAGACGGACAAAAGCCCCTGGTCTTACAGAGCCCCTATTCTGGCCGGGCGAGGTCGACAATGAGTCCAGTAAAGATGAAAATAACCAACAGGGTTTCAGACAGTGATAAGGGCAATAGAGAATGCAAGAGTGGTTTGTGTGTGTGCACGTGTAGGTGGGTGTGTACATGCTTGTGTGTACATGCAGGTGTGTGTGTGTTGTGTTGTGCACATGCATGCGTGCATGCGTGCTCTATGTATGCATGCGCACATGAGGTGCACGGAGCCGTGGGCAGGTGAGAGCATGACTGTGTGTGCCTATGTGCACATGTGAGTGTGTGCAGGTGTGTCGTGTGTGGGCATGGCAGTGTGCAGGTGCAAGCATGTGCATATGTGTGTGTGCTCACACATTTGGTCATGTATAGGTGTGTGCATGTGTGTGTGGCATGTGCATGTGTGCATCTAGGCAGGTGCATTGCAGGCATAGGTGTGTGCATGCATGGATTCATGTGTGCGTTTTAAGTTTTTAAAAATTAGTGATTTATTTACTTTTAGAGAGAGGGAAGGGAGGGAGAAAGAGAGTGAGAGAAGCATCCATCGGCTGTCTCTCGCATGCCCCCAACCGGGGACCTGGACTGCAACCCAGGCGTGTTCCCAGACCGGGAATTGAACCAGAGACCTTTCCGTTTGCAGGACGATGCCCAACCCATTGAGCCACACCGGTCACGTGTGTTTTAAGTTTTAATTGGAACTCAGAGTCATGGGTGGAGCCACTATCCAGCCAGGTAAATAAGCCTAGGGCCTGGAAGTCATTCGGGACCCTCCATTTGCTTTGTCTCCCACCTCCCACCCTTCAGCAAATCCTGGTGATTCCACATCCGAATCAGGTCTCAAACTCAGCCATCTGTTTCCATCCCCACTGCTACCACCCTAGCTAAGTGCTATGGACTGAATGCTTGGGTCCCTCAAAATGCATATGTTGAAGCCCTAATCTCCAGTGTGATGGTATTTGACAACAGAACTTTTGGGAGATAATTAGGTCATGAGGGTAGAGCCCTAGTGATTGGATTACTGGCTTTATAAGACGGCACATGAGAGACATACTGCCTCCCACGGGAGGACACAGTGAGCTGCTGGCCATCTGTAAGCCAGGAGCAGAATTCTCTC
This sequence comes from Mormoops blainvillei, assembly GCA_004026545.1. NCBI lineage: Eukaryota > Metazoa > Chordata > Mammalia > Chiroptera > Mormoopidae > Mormoops > Mormoops blainvillei. The sequence continues at coordinate 51,539 of PVJD01008723.1, forward strand.
CAGAACCTGACCAACCTGGCGTCCTGATCTTGGCTTCCGGCTCCCGGAACTGTGAGAGATGAACGTCTGTTGTTTAAACCACCCAGTCTAAGGTGTCTTGTTACAGTAGCCCGAGTGGACTAACGCACTAGGGCTCCCATCACTTCTTGCTTGGACTGTTACAGTAGCTTTCTAGCTGGGCATCCTGCTTTACCTCTTGTCACCTTATAATTCTTTCTCTGTCCTCTAGTTAGTGTAACCTCACTTGTGTATTTGTTGATATATGTATATTTTATTTTATTTTATTGAGGTGAAATTCATACATCATAAAACTAACCATTTCAAAGTGAGCGCTCGGTGGCCTTTAATACCTTTACAATGTTGTGCAAGTCTATCTAGTTCCCAAACATTTTCAATGTCCCCAAAGGAAACCCCGTAGCCATTAGCAGTCACTTCCCATTTCCCAGTCTTCCTGGCCCCTGGCAGCCACTACTCTGTGTCCTTGCTCTGATGAATTACCTGCTCTGGACATTTCACAGAAGTGGGAGCATGTGGTCTTTTGTGTCTGGCTACTTTCACTGAGTGTAATGTTCTCGAGTTTCATCCACATGGTAGTATCAGTGCTCTGTTCCTTTGTTATGGCTGAATAATATTCCATCGTGTGGACAGGCCATGTGCTGGGTAGCCAGTCATCTGCTGATGTGCATTTAAGTTGTTTCCACCTCTTGGCCACTGTGAATCAATCTGCTGTGAGCCTGCATGTATGTATATTCGTCTGGGTACCAAAAGCTGGACACCAGCTTTTGGGCACATAACTAGGAATGAAATGGCTTTTGAAACACTTACGGCAGCTCTCATCGCTCCCCTGTCAAAAGCCTTCCAATGGCCTCCCGTTGAGCTTATTAGCAAACTTTGGCCGGTGGGCCAACTCCAGCTGACCTCCTGTTTCCCTAGGGACACAGGAAAGACTCTCCGGGGTGGAACTTGAGTGAGCTGCAGAGACACAGCTGGGGTGTCCTCCTCTGCGCCTTAATCCCCGCTCTGCCTCCCTGACCCGCAGCCAAAACCTCGCCGCAGTCCACGTTCTGTGCTGGTCATACTGGCCACCACCTATGTGTTGGATTGTCCTCTGTTGGTGACTGTCAGGCACCAAGTGGATGAATCTCATTCTGGGGGTGGGTGACTCAACATGTCGCCTTGCCTCTGGCCAGCTAATCCAGAGGAGAGAGCTGGGCCTTTGGAGAGAGGTTGGCTGAGATCCAGAGCAGAGGGGGAAACTGGACTGGGGGGTGGGCATCACCCCTTACTGCCCCCCACCCTGGTCTGCTTAGACTGCCAAGCCTCAGATGGATGACTCTTCACCCAGAGAGTGTCTGTGGCAGTGGGGCACAGGTCACACCTGCCACGCTGGGGGCCCACCCCAAGCAAACAGGGCACGGCGGGGTGGAAGTACCTTCACAATATCTTCAATTTTAACTCTCACCCCCTCAAAGCCTAAAATATTTACTATCTCACCCTTTAAAGAAAAAGTTTGCCATCTCTTGAGCTTAGAATGGACCCTGAGTGGCTGTCACTCTCTTGGAGCCCTTGCACCGATGCCCACATAGAAACTGACCTCTCAGGGCCTTTGCATCTACTATTCTCTCTGCCTGGAGACCTTCCCAGATCCTCCTTGTCATCAAGAATCCCGTCTTAACAGGAGAGTCCCTTGACCACCTGGATTAAGCAGGGTTTTGCAGAGAAACAGAACCAATAATATATCTACATGTCTGTATCTGTATCTTATTTATAGCTATATCTATACCTAATCTATATCCAATTTATGTCTATATTTAATCTACATTATCTAATATAGATGGAGAGACAGGCAGATTTATTGTAAGGAACTGGCCCACGCGAGTGTGCGGCTCAGCAAGCCTGAAATCCACAGGTCAAGCCAGCAGGTTGGAGATTCAGCTGGGCTGATGCCGTCTTTAACCTGAAGGCTGGAAACTCAGGCAGAATTTCTATGCCGCTGCCTTGAATTCCTTTTTCCGTAGGAAACCTGGTGTTTTTTTCTCTCCATCCCTTCAATTGGCTGAATGAGTCCCACCCACATTATCAAAGGTAAACCGCTGTTAAAGTCAACTGACTATAGGCGTGAGTCCCATTTTTAAAAAATACCTTCATCGCTACATTTCGCTGGTGTTTCACCAAGCGACTGGCTCCCAGGGCCTCGTTAAGCCCGCACGTGACATGAACCATCCCTCCGTCTAAATGACCTTTACCGGGGGCCCCATCACAGGCAGCCTGCTCGCGGTGGCGTGTTCTCCCTTCTTCACCGTCTGAAGCCAACTCCACGCTATCTTCAGCATGGAAGCGCCCTCGGGTCCTGTCTGTGCTGTTCACAGCCTAGAGCCACAGGTGCTCAAACCCAACAAAACCCCTTGCTTACAAGAAAGGAAGAAAACAGGCAGGAGAAAGGGGGACTAAGCAAGAAAAGAAATGAGAAGACCGACGTAAGCTGGGGGAAGGCGTGAGGCAGGTGTCACCTAGTGAGTGATGAGGGTCTCTGAGTCTCCCCTCCACTAAAGTCTCTGGCAAATTGGGGGTGGGAGGAAGCAGGGGAAAGCTGTGAATGTGTCCCCCATAGTCCTGGAAGTGGGAGGCGAAGGTTTCTAAGACCTGGGGGGTCTTAGGGGAAGGGGGCTGTGCTGCGGCGACTTCTAGGTTGAAGGGTTTTTTCCCCCGATGGCCTGACCCACAGCCCTGAGCTCAGATTCCACCCTCAACAGTCCTCGAGGACCTAGAGGCTAGAAGAGGCCTTTGGGTACCGGTTTCTCTTCTCAGCCAGTAGTTCCACTCGGCCTGGTGGTTACCATCCCCGCCTCACCACCCCACGCAGTTCTGGTGCTGCTGTGACCTAAATAGTTCCTGCCCTGTCTTCAACTGCTGACTCACGCCTTCCCTTCACTCACTCGGGGCTCCAGCCGGAAATATCACCCTACCTGTCCCTTACCGCCCCCTCCTGGGCAGAGCCACCCCAATGGGCCCTACAGAAGCACCGAGAGTCTGCTCAGGCCCACCTAGAAAGTGAGAATCTGGAGGGTGGGGTGAGCCTCGAGGACACAAGGAAATGCAGGTGAGACAGCAGACGCAGCAGATGGAGAGAGTGAGCTGTGGTTGAGGAACAAACAGGATGATGATGGTAACAGGTGAGGACGCAGGTGAGGGGGCAGAGGAGGGCTGTAGGACTGTGATGCTGCTGAAGATGCAGGCAAAGATGCGAACAATGCAAAAGGATGCAAAAATGCAGGTGGATGTAGTTGAGGATGCAGGTAAGAGAGGAGGTAACGATTCAGGTGAGGATGCAGTAAGGAGGCAAGTGAGCAAGGAAGTGAGAACTCAGGGGAAGGGGCAATGAGCTGCAGGTGAGGATGGTGAGCACATACACAGGCAAGAATGCAAATGAGATTTCTTGGAGATTTCGGGAAGGAGCTGAGGTGTAGGGGAGGCAGCTAGGGATGGTAGCAGCCTCTTGCCCCATTGAGGAGACCTCCAGACTTTGGGGGATCACGTGGAATACAAATGAAGCTTTATTGTGGGGGATCGTGATGGGGGTCAGTTGGGACAGCCAAAGACGACCATGTTCTCTGTGAAGCTGGCCAGGTCTCTGCACACCATCTGGTTCTCCTCATCTTGGCATTCGTCCGCATCGGGCCACAGCTCCACCCAGGTGTCCTTCCCAATGATGTAGCTGATGCTGGGGAGGAGGGACAGATGGCAGGTCAAGGCGGGGCCAGGGGAGGGAGGGAGGGGCAAGGGCATGCAGGCGCAGGGCCAGCACTCACTTGGGTTTCTCTCCCCACAGGTCCAAGGAGAGGCCCCATATAAGGTAATGTTTTTCCTCCTGCAACTTCAGGGCTGCTCTGCACTTGATGTGACTGATGAACTTGCGCTCCTGTCCAACCTGCACCTCGTCGGTGCCTGGAGGGGAGAGGAGGAAGCTGAGCCAGGGTACAGGAGGGAGGGGGAAGCAGAAAGGCAGAAAGCAGAGCAGGACCGACCTGATTTGATGACCTGCTCGATGACCATTATGTACTCGTCAAAATCATCCGCCAGCTCCTTCTTCTGCAGCTTGGCCTTGTACACTGGGTTGGGGGGAAGGGACAGCATGAGTCATGGGCAGGGTTGGGGGTGGGGAACGACCCCCTAACTGCAAGTGCACCTGGGCAGGTGGCTCCTCCGAAGCAGATACATGCAGGATCACAGTTAGTCATGCCACAGTCCCTGTCTCCCCCAGTAACACAAGCAGTCACATAGGGTCACACAACCACCACCTCCTAGTCACACACAGCCAAGTGCACAATTGCAGTTGCCTGTAACTCGTTGTATACACAAGAACAGCTACTCCTTGCTATTGTGACCTGCAACCACCATCACACACACAGCCACATGTGATCACAGTCGCTCACAACCACCATCTCACACAGTTGCCTACTGCCACGCCCTTAGTGATAGCCACTCATGACTCATCCTGTACACAAGGACAGTTAGTCCTGTCCGCTGTCGCCGTCTCACCTACTCATGGCTGCCCACAAACACAACCTCACACACACACGCACACAACCACATCCACTCACAACTACCTTTGTTCACACTCTTGTACATACCCAGCCCAATCATAATCACGGTTCCCCACACAATAGTGGCCCCTCAAACACACACACATACACCAGTCACCCACAACCACAGCCTGACACACAGCCACATGCGGCCGGGGCCCCTTGAGGCCAGTCACACACACAACCATGACCACACCTGCTGTCACGCAGTCTTTCACATATACCACCACAGCCACATACACTATCACTCTCACATGATCACATGTGCCTGCCCCTCTGCCCGTTCCTTACCGTAGTCCACTCCTGGCTCACAGGCCTTGTCCAGCCGGTCGTCGGGAGTGACCTTGTCCCCTGCCTGCTGCATGAAGCAGTTCTCTGCAGGGTGTGTGGGCAGGAGACATGATCTAAGTCTTACTTCTCACCCAGAGCCCGCCACCCCTGGGTATGGCCAGCCCTAGGCCCCTCCCTCTTGGTGTCCGCTGGGTGTGGGCTTTTTGGGTTCCTTGCATCATCCCCATGGAAGTAGGAGATCCGAGGGCGTGGCCTGCCACTTCCTGGCTCCCATGCACCTACCCTCAGCACAGCGGCACATTTCTCCGTGGCAGAGTTTGCTCAGCATTCCAGCTTCCTTCTCCGGGTGGTAGAACTGGGTGCAAGTCTCATCTGTGGGTGGGGGTGGAGGGGGGAGGCATCAGAAAGCTAGGGCCTCTGCCCAAGACCCTGCTTGTGAGGTTCAGATTCCCAACACTAGCCCCTCTGACCTGGAGATGCTAGGCCCTGAGCCCTGGGACCTCTAGACCCTCAACTCACAGGACCCTGGGACCCCAGACCCCCAACTTATAGATCCTTGGTACCCTCAGACCCCAGGCCCTATGTTGGCTGCTCACCCAGGTTGTAATAGGAGTACACCTTGACTGCCCCAGGTTGGATAAGCCCCACATTAAAGAACTGGTGAACTTTGAAGGATATACAGTCTTCCACATCGTGCGAGATCTGGGAGAAGGAGGTATTAAGTCAGTGGGGTGACGTGGGAAGGACTCCAGCATAGAGCACTGGGGGCTGGAGCAGGGGTGCAGAAAGGGAGGGATCAAGGAAGGATGCGGGTGGGGAGGATGGGGGGCAGGAAGTGGCAAAGGTTGATGAACGGTTCAACAAATCTATTTTCTTTTTCTCCAAGGCTAATGACTAGAATACACTTTTTAGCTTCCTTTTCCATTTTGTGTGGCCATGAAATTGAATTTTGGCCAACAGATTGCTATCTTTTATGGGATGTCTTATGCCATAAAAACATCCCATGGTTATCAATACTACAGTAAGTCTTAAGCGCCCTTACCACACACACACACACACACACACACACACACACACTATAGCTACGTGAGGGGATGCATGTACTAGCTAAATTATTGTAGCCATCGTTTCCCAGTATACATTCACCTAGTCATTACATTGTATACCTTAAACCTACACAGTGTTCTATGCCAGTTATATCTCAATAACGCTGCAAAAAAAAAAAAAAGAGGAGAAAGAAAAAAAGCATGTAAGGGAGGCAGATATGTTATGTATATGCAATAGACATGAATATTTGGAGAAAAATACTAACAATTAATTAATTTGTGTGAAGGATATATGGAACTTTTTTATACTGCCCTACCAGTTCTAAGGTTGAAATTACATAATTAGAAGTACAAAAATATTTTAAAAACCCATCTCATACACAGTCCTCTTTTCTTCTAGAAAGAATGAATCAAGCAGAGGACCGAAGACAAAGGCCAACAGAGAAAGCGAAGGCCCGCCACGCAGGGGTCACGGCCCTGGCGGAAGCCTTACCTTGTCCAGGTAGATGATGAGGGTGTTCTTGTTGGAGAAGGCCTTGTCCATCTCGTACTTGGAGATGTATTTGTCAGTGCCAGTGCTCAGCTGGAGAAGGGAAGGGACTGTGAGAGCCACTCCTGGATCTCCTTCCCTCCCTCAGCCTCTTCCAGGCCCCAGGCTCCATCCCACGTGTCTCAGCCTCTGAGCCCAGGACTTTCATACCTGCTTGAGGTCAGCAGTGTCAGGAGCAAAGCCGGTCATCATGGATATATCCAGGATGGACATAGTGGCATCCGTCTCTCCCAGGTACCTGGATGGGGCAGGGGGAGGGGTTGAGTTCCAGGTGGGATCAGCCCTAGGGGTTGGTGCCTGGCCAAGGTGGCCTGATCAGGGACTGAGGCTGTTGGTCCCCACAGAGCAGCACGGAGGGATATTAGACCTTAGGAAACACTCCCCGAACGGGGATAAAGGAGAGGCATGTCATGAATGGTCAAGATGACTAATTGCTCAGCCTCTGAAGCTCAACTACACGGGTGCAAATCCCAGCTCTCTCTGACATTTGATGAGTTACTGGAACTCTCCGTGCCTTGGTTCTTCTAGAAAATGACAACAAGAAATCTCACTTTGCACGATTCCATTATCATGGTCTAGTTCAATAACACTAGTCCTCCAGCAATGCGGTTCTAGCTCCAGTGCCACAGTACATTAATCATGAGTGGTTGCCTAAAGGACAAATCTAGTTGCCAGCTCTTCAGTCTATCAATCACTATGTAAATAAATGTGCATTCGCAATCAACGACCAATCACATCACTTCTTTCAAAGTGTGTCAGTGATGGATCACTGAGCACCCATCATTCAGGTCACATGTGTAGTTGTGTTACTTCCTTCTCTCCCTGTAAAAAACCCATGTGAGATCTAACCAAAATGGACAATCAAATGGGAATTGGCCAACAAAGGTGGAAATGTAGCACAGAAACGGAGGCTGGCAATGCTGACAGTGGTGACAGCACGTACATGGAGTCAGGGAAGCAGCAGCAGATCATGGGAACGTGGACCCGCTGCTGGTGGAGAGACCACTATGTGGCCAGAGGAGCTTAGGGAAGGCAAGGGCATCAACATAAAGGAACAAAGGGTTTGTGACCTCCCCACCACCAAAAAAATAAAAAATAAAAAAAAGTCCCAGAAGAAGTGACACTGGCAAAAAACTTCACAGCGAAGGAACTCTCAGATACCTCGTGACATTGAAAGTTCGAAGGGTTAAATGTTGGAAGGTGACCCAAACTTAGAAGGGAATGTGACACTCCATGACATCAGAGAAAAGATGCTCACTCCATATCACAAGTTATACAGAGAAGAAAGGAGGCACTGTTCAAACCACAGGACTTGGAATAAGTGCTTTACAAAATAATCTACACCAACTTTAATCTCAATGTTCTAACATTTTGAATACAGTGCACTAAACAAATACTCATCTGACTCTGTTTTCATTAGTTTATACTTTTATAACTGGCACTGCAAGAGTTTTTGATGTTGTGATAAAAAAAAAGTAAAATTCCTGGAACAACTGTAGTCTCCCTCATTGATTACTAACATCACTTTGCACGGTCTCAGCTTACGTGGTCATGGCTTGTCTCACATTGACAGGACTGCTGTGCTGTCTGCCCCCTGGAGGGAATGGCACAGAACCAGCCATACAACACACCCCCAGAAAGTATTAGGTACCGTAGGTATTATTTACAAGAGGTCTTGCTAGAGACAGAGGGATGAGCAAGATGAACCTCAGTGACCCATCTCTCACCTGGCACAGATTTCAAGGAGCATGGTGTTCTTGGCATCCTGAGGCTTCTTGACTGAAACACAGAAGACAAAAGGATGGGTCGCTGGGTCCCGATCCAAGAAGCAGGCAGGCACCAGCATGGCAGTGGGTGAGGGGTGGAGATAGGGTCTTTACGCCTACCTTCAGGGGCTGGTCGTAGGTTAACCCTGAGGTCAAACTTCTTGCAGGTGATTTTGCCTTTGACCTTGGCATGGTACATTGTCACCACCTAGAAAGACAGGAGGGGAGATGAGGTGTCAGCCTACTTGACTTGGGAGAGAGAGGGCCCCTCTGGGGCAGAGGAGCTGAGGGAAGGTGGTGAGCCAAGCAGGTGTGGGTTCTGTTCCTTACCGACAAGGTGCCTTGTCCTTTCCCTCTAGCTGTTAATGTGAAATTCTCATTTTCCTTGGTCTGCAGGGAGTAGGGAGAGAGAAGAGAAGGTGTTGGGAACCAAGCCTTCCCCTGGTTGCAGTGGTCACCTGCCTCCCCTCCAGCCTCCTGGCAGACTCTGCCTGGCATGGAGGATGAGAGCAAGGGGGGTTGCCGGGCAGCCGTACCGCTTCTGACCGCTGGAGGCTAGCAGAGTCCCACGTGATGCTGTAAATGGGCGGACTGCTGCGGCTGGGCAGGTCAATGGCCACATTCAGATTCAGTTCTTCGTGGTCAGGGACATCCCTGTGGTATTGGGCCAGTGCTTGGAACACCATGAAAGTTGCCTGGAACCCACGAGAGAGAAAGAGGGTGATGTGGGAGGCCAAGAAAGCAGTTAGAACACACTGGGGGACAAAGAGGTTTAGTAGCCCAGTTTAGAGTTGGGCCACTGGGACTGTGGCCTCAAACCCACCAGAGGGGGTAAGGATAAGACTGAGGGTTGGTGGATACCGAGGACATGTTTTGGAATTCTCTGCATGAGAGACAATCAGACTAGGGCTTGATGACACTAAGACTGAGACCTGGAACCCACCAGAGAGCACAAGGGTAAGATTAGGAGTTATTAGACACTGAGGACATCTTCTAGAATTCTCTAAGGCCTACACCAGAGCTTGGAGACATTGAGCATATCTAGAATACACCAGGAAGTGCAGGCTTAAGACTGAAGATCTAGCAACATTGAGAATGTGATTGAGACCCATCCGTAGAAGAGAGGCTAAGACAAGAGTTTGGAGACACTGAGAGTGTGTCTTCAACTTGGGAAAAAAGAATGAAGGTGGAGCCTGGGGACACTAAGCATGTGATCTAGAATCCAAAAGTGACACTAAGAATGCCACTAGAGAGCATGGGGATCCAACTGGAGCCTGCAGTTGCTAGAGCTCGAGGTTGTGGAAACCATGGTCTAGAATGCACCAGGGAGAGAAATAGGCTTCGATAATGCTCTAGAAAACTGAGAACGTGGTCTAGAACTCACAGTAAGTCAAGGTGATGCTGGGAGCTTGATGGGCCTGAGCACATGGTCCAGAACCCACCAGAGACAGAGATGGACTTGATGATTCCCTACAATAATTGAGAACTTGGTCTAGGGGTCATCGGTGAGATAGGATAAGATGGGGAGCCTAGTGGAACTGGAAACATGGTCTGGAATCCATCAGAGAGGGGCTCATACCTGAACCTGGACCCTGAGAACATGATCTAGACACCAGTGGGGGAAGGGAGGCTCTAAACACAGCTTGGGGCATTCAGAATTTAGTCTAGAACCCATAGATAGATATGAAACTAAAAAAAACCCCCCGCAAAACCTAATTTCTCAACTTCATTCCAATTAACTGCCTCTCTTGATCTCAGCATCTTATCTGGAAGGCTAGTGGGAGGCCAGAGGAGGTAGGGATGCAGTTGCCTAGGGGATGAGGGACCACTTGCCTGGGTGGAGCCATAGCCTCCTCCATAGTATCTCTGCTCGTTGAGCCAGCGGACAACAGGAGGCACAGAATCAAAGTCTTTGAGCAGCAGCAGGGCCAACAAGGCGTAGGAGGTGGCCTCCACGCTGTAGAGCCTCTCGCCGGGCTCCTCCCAGCGGTTCTTTTCTGCAGAGAGAACAACAGATCCCATGCTCGCAGCTTCGTCCAAAACCGGAAGATAGCTCGGAGAAAGCTCAGAAAAAAGATTTGTAGTAGACCTCTTGGTGTTAGGTGTCCTGGCCCACAGTTGTGGCTCCCAGTCTGCTGGTTTCTGCCTCTCTCTCTTCCCTTATCAACTTTTACTCTTCCATTTGAATTCTGAACTGTAGTCCCACTGATCTGTGGGAGGGGATTCCCTAAACTTGCCATGCTTATTCTTACCTCTGAGCCTTTGCATATTCTGTCCTCCCTATTTGGCGCACCTTTTTCCTCCATCTGCCCTTGGTTAATTCTTAGCACCCTGCACAATTCAGCTTCAATGGCATCCCAAGGCAGAGTGAGGCCCTTCCTTCTGTCTCTCAAAACATCCTGTGCTTCTCCTGTCCCAGCCCCATCATGCTCTATAGAAACCTACTAACTCACTTCTTTCCTCAACCGCGGTGTGAGGCTGCGACCGCAGGGACTGGTGCCATATTCACTGTGATGTCCCAAGCGCGTAAGAAGGTACTTAGGGCAGAAACTGTCACCAAGAACCATTCCCTTCTCTTCCTGGGCACGCAGTTGGACTACATCTCCTAGATGCCCTGGTAGGTTGGTATGGCCACGTGACTGAATTCTGGCCAATGGAATGTAATCCATTCCATGGCAACTGAAGGAATTGTACCTTCCTTGCACAATTCTCCTGACTGTTTCCCCTTTTGCTTGGATAGAATGGATTCCGAGACACCAGGGTGGCAGAGCCATGAAAAGATAGCGCCTGGATCCCTGCATCACTGCATAGAGGAGAGCTGTCCACCAACCTGGGATACCTACGCTGTGCTGTTACACAGCGAGAAACTAACTTCTCTCTGTTAAACCACTTCAGTATACATTCAGATATGTTACATAAGTGAGCACAAAGCTGATGAGGTCTCTTCACTGGAACCAGTGATTGAGTGCTCACTATGTGCCACTCATTGTGCTAAAATGCCTATGTCATTATCTTATCCAATCCTAATTAATCTTGAAATAATGATAATGTTATTTACAATATTAAAGGCAATAACATTATCAGTGATAGATCTCTTACTGCATGCTAGACCTTCTTCTCCCTGCACCATTCATTTAATCTTTGCAACCATCCTAGGAGGTAGAGATCATTTTAAATACAATGTCCAGAGAGGTTAAGTGAACTGTAGAAGGTCAATTGTAAGAATGTGGCAGAGTGGGAGGTGAACTTGAACCTGTCTGATGTCAGAGTCCATGCCCTTGCTTCTGTGTCATGGCAATTACTCAACAAATACTTGTTAAATGGTGCGGTGAACCTTCTTGTGCCACTTACAATGAGGACTTTTCACACTTAGAGCCACACACTCCAGCTCGGCTTAGTGTCATCCGTCCCAGCGCAGTTTAGAGCCATGCATCCTAGCTTAAGATGGCCACCCTCAAACCCCAGCCACGCATCTCCCCTCACCCCACCAGGTTGCCTCTCACCTGTGGCTGTGTTCAGAAATTTGTCGAGGTGGGGGCCCTCCAGCTTGCCCAACAGGGCCAGGGAGTAGCCAGCAATGGCCACAGCGTATGATCTCTGCAGTTTCTCATACTGGGCTTCGATGAAGTCTCCGGCCTTACCGATGCTGCCCACCAGGCTCTGTGAGAAAGAAGATTGTGAACTCTGGTGAGTTGGGCTCTGCTGCCACAGAGAGCTGGCAAGGATCACATGATCACCACTTCCTGGTCACAGGTCTCTGTCCTTGGGCCATATCTGTCTCGGACTTATTTTTGAGGGGTTCCCAGACACGTTAGCCACCGTGAACTGCTTTGTTGCTGAGTATCTATCATGCGCCTGGTGTGGTCTGTATACCCTGTGGTGTGCTGGTAAATGTTTAATAACCAGCTTTCTAGTCAGGTGCGAGAGGGGCTGATTTATAGATTGCCAATTACTGCGATGTAAATACTCTTACCACAGCCAAGTTCAAGCTACCAATGTGACATTTCTTAACACGGAGTGGGAAAGAGGTGCCTCAAGTAGACACTCATGCGTTAGAATGAGCCAGGGTTAGCACACTACTGAGTCCTCCTGTTATCTAATCATCATCATAGCTAACACCACGCGCAGGTCACATAGCCACTTGTTTAACCTCACAATCCTATGAGACAGGTTTTATTTTCATCCTCATCCCTACTGCACAGATGAGACTACTGAGACCCAGAGAGATGAGGGGTTGAAGGAGACACAATTTGTAGTGTTTGCTGATTTCCATAGTGTAAATATCGCTATGGCCGATTTCAACCTACCAACATGGAATCACTGACTGCAGAGTCGGGAAGAGGTTATATAGAATGTCCACCGTATAGGCAGGGCAGACATAAATAACCTAAAGAGCATGGGTGATAATAAAAGGTAGTAAAATAATTAAGAAATGATGAGTTTTGGGTGTTTATAACCTTTGTTTTTATGTGTAGTGTTTAGTCTAGTTTACTTAAATATAAGTGTATATAATTTAATTTAATTGCATTCTACAATCAACTTGCAATATTCCTCGAATACTAATGATGGGTTTTTCTCAAGCCAGTTCCAGCAAGCTCTTTATTTCAACCGCAGCAGGCTGGTTCCACGGCCTGTGCTATACTCCATTGTACGGTTGCTATGCTGTAGCAGAAAATGTCACTATGTTGTGGTAGAAACTAATCCTTTTGCCTTCCCTCTGTCTCTCCTATACCTGCCCTTGGTTTTTGTAGGAACTTCTCCACCTTCCTTTCATTCACATGGTCACAGTGGAAACAGTAATATTTGCCCAGGAAGACCTACTTCCGGGTCTCAGCTGAGTGGCTCAGAAGTGATCACCTGACTCAGGCTGAGCTAATCAGAATCCTTCCCTGGGAATCTGGAAGCTCTAGTCTTGGTCCGGCTATTTCCCTGAGGAAGGCAGCTATGTTTTGCCAGGCAGGCCGGGTGGCAGGAAAGCTGAATTATTGGATAAGAAAGGAATGAAGGAGAGAGGAACAAAGCATCCTGGTAGAATCCCTGAGGCCACTTTCATTTTTGCACCTGAAAAATTCTTGGGTTCATAAAATAATTCCCCTATCCACAGGGTGGGGCAAAAGTAGGTTTACAGTTGTTTGTATATAAAATAATACAATAATTAATAAATAATAATACAAGAATAAACTCTGTTTTGTGTACTCACAACTGTAAACCTAATTTGGCCCACTCTATAATCTTGCATAATGTAGGTTACACGTGTGTTACATCAAGAACAACTTAGAGAGTCCAAAAAAATACTAAGATTATTATACCCCTTTTATAGATGCACACATTGAGGCCCGGTGAGGGGAAGCGCCTGAGAGTTACGATCTAAATTCAGATCTGTTTGACCCACAGCCCTAGAGCTGTCTCTTTTCTACTATAATTTCTTTCAAATCTGCAAGATTTGAACCAGCAGGGTCTGGGTTCCTCCTGGCCATTAAAGGTAACAACCTTCTCCCTCCCACCCTCCCATCACTTTTCTGGGGTCTTGAGGAGGAAGAAACAATTAGTGAAGCTGGGATCCTGGGGTTCCCCACTTGGGAAACTGAAGGCCAAGCAACCCACTGTCAAACCCCCAGGACAAAGCCGATGCAGTGATTACAGAGCCTCCGAGGTGGCTGTGCCTGAGTAGGGGAGGGGGGAGAGGATGATGGGGCGCACTTACGTTGACCTGTCCCTCACAAATATCTTTAGCCTCCTGCAGTGCGATGAGAACGAAGGCCGTGAGGGTCACATCTTTCTCCCCAGCATTCCTGAAGCCACCCTAGAATGTGGAGCAGGAAGAAAAGCATGGGGTCACCGGTGTGTCCCCACATGCCAACCAACACCCCTGTAGGATCAATGAGTCAGGGAAGGGCTGGGTGTCTCCCCCGTGTCTCACAGGAGGACCATACTCTAGTATTCATTTGTTCATTCCCTCATTCTGCAAATGTTGCTGGGGCTGCGGATAAGGTGGTAGACAAAAGCCAGACACGGGCCCCAGCCCTCACAGAGCTCCCCATCTAGTAGCGGGGACAGACATGAACCAACCAGCTCATCAACAGATACATCATTACAAATCGAGGAAGAGTGCTGTGCATAAGTGGATGTGACACTGAGAATGGATACTGGGAGTGTGACTTGGTCGGGGGGTTGGGAAAGATGTCCCTCAGGGATGACAGGTGGAGCCACAACCTGAAGAGTGAGAACTAAACTCTCAAAGAGGATAGGGGTAGCATGCCAGGCAGTCGGAACAGCATGTGCAAAGGTCCTGTGCCTACACAGAGCAAGCTCCAAGCAGTACGGATGGAGTGTGGAGAGAGGGGGAAGCCTATGAGTCTGGAAGCCTGAAAGGTCAGGCCGGGGCAGTGGTTCTCCAACTTGAGCGCACATCAGCATCACCTGGAGCTGGGGGCTTATTAAAACTCTAATTCTTAGGCCCCACCCCTAAAGTTTCTGATTTGGTACATCTGGGCTCCAGCCCAAGAATGTACATTTCGAACAAACTTGTGGCTAATGCTGATACTGTTGGCCCAGGGACCACACTTTGAAAACCACAGCTCTAAGGAGTTTTCAGTTCATTTTCGAATCAGTGGGGAGCTGAAGAACTTTCACTTGGCACTGGACTCTGAGGCCTCTGGTTTTTGCAAAGGAGGAATGGCGCTCTTGGCTCCTTAACTTCTCCGCCCACCCCAACATAGGGAATTGGGCAAATGGCAGAGTCTTTCTCCTGTTCATGCTGTGACACTCAGACCCTTCTCTCCCCCAGCCTGCCCCGAATCCCCGCCTCTTACAATCATTTCTTGGTGTATTACGGGTCCCTCCTCCTGGAAGACTCCATCAGGCCTCTGCCTCTCTAGGATCAGCCACTTGACAGCCCCACAGAGGACTTCGGAGTCGATGGCGATGAGGTTGGCGGCCAGAGAGAAGACCTTGACCACGTAGGCTGTCAGCCTGGGGGTGGGCACAGAGCACAGCCAATGGCTCTGGGATCCAGAGACTGCCATCCCAGCCAAATGATGAGCAGAGAGGGGCAGGGCCAGTCCGGGTGTGCCCACTTTCCCTGTGCCAGGGCTTAGGACCCAGTGCTGCTTGCAGGCAGTGCTTAATGACTGCAGGTCACTCAGCTAGTGGGCCCCTTGACTCTGCAGGTGGAGGGGTCCAGTGGCACAAAACTGTGTGGGGGAGGCCAGCCTAGACTACCCCAGTCCAGGATCCAGGACTTGCTCAGAAGAGTGCAAAGCCAAGGATGGGCAGGCTCACCAGGTGCTGGCCTGCCGGTCCTGGAAGGCTGCAAAGGCGCTGTTGGGTTTTCTGAAGGCCAGCTGCTGGGTGTACCCTGCAGGGAAGAGAGAAGTGTCACTAGAGGAGCGGGGGCTGAATGGAGGCAGTGGCTGGTATGGGTGTGTGCCAGGGAGGAAAGAGTTTAGAGAGGCGACTAGGGTTCTGTGAAGAGTGGGACGGAGGTTCAGAGAGGAAAGAGGGTGCTCAGGACTGGGAGGGATGTGTGGAGGGGAGGGGAGCTGAGAGTGGGGAGAGACTCCAAAAGAGTGCTGGGCCCAGTGTGAGGAGGGATAAACGGTTCTCAGAGGAGAGGGGATTCAGAGAGCGGAGGGTTTTCGAGGGGATTCAGGGTCAATGGGGCCTCCACGGGGCCAGGGTCTCAATGAGGGGAGAGCTCAGAGAGGGGCCTCAGAGTGGGGGTCTCCAAGAGGGGCAGGGGACACACCCTTCCTGATAAGGTCCAGGGCATCCTGCCGTTTCTGAAGGCCGAACTTGTCCCACTGCTCGGTTTGGTCCAGGTAGTGCACTGCGATGACCGTGGGTGTCACCCCGATCATGTTCTGCTCTCCGCAGCCCGAGGGGGTCACGATGAGGTGCTTCAGACGGTCCCCATCGATGGAGTCTTCTACCATCTGGGCCACTGGGGTCCCTGCAGCCAGGAGGAAGGATGGCGTTCAAGCAGTGATACCCGCTATGGGGTGAGGAGGGTTGGGGCTGCCCTCAGCTTCCCCGGGCTCCAACCAGCCAGGGCCAGAGAGTCAGGGAAAGCTAGGGCTGGGGCATGTGACTGAAGCAGGGGTCCCGGGGTTCTCTTGTTCCACCAGTGGTAAAATAATTCCAGAAACAATTGTCATGAATATTTACATAATGCTAACGCTATTTGCCAACCTCTCTTCCGAGAGGACACTCTATAGTACCTCATTGAATCCCCCAACAGCCTTTAGATGCAGATAGCACCATTCGCCTCCATCACAAAGGAGGAAACCAGGAGTCTCTCCCCCAAACCTAAGAGCTCGCAGGTGGCAAGGTGCCTTTCTAGCTCCTTCCTGTGCCTTCCTGCCCCAGCGCTGTAGCCTGGGCAATTAGTTCCAGAATCTCTGCTCTTGAGCTCTGTCATTTCTCACTTAAACTTGTTTGTCAGCAGAATCTATCTGCCAAACTAAATGCTGCCTGGGGTCTTCTATGAACAGATTGAGGAGAGACTGTTCCAGCTGAAGGGGAGGAGAGCGGCGCCATGGTTAAATATTCGGGAAGGAGATGAGGCTAGGCTCCCTCCGTGGGGGTCGTGGCCCCCACGCCTTCCTGGGCCCCATGGGGTTGGACCAAGGACAACTCACCCTGCAGGAGGATCCTTGTTTCCGACTCTGTGTCTGGGACTTGGTCGCTGAGGTCTGCAGCTGGGATCTCCTCGCGCTGTACGCCATCTGTTGGTTGAATGGGAGACACCCATGGCACCAGGTCCCTTTGGCCACACCCTGAATCACCACCCAGGACTCGCCCCCTCTCATGAGGCTGACTCACTTTGGCCCTTTTCTACTGGATTCAGTGTGCGAATGGCCACAGTTTGGTTCACTCTGATTCCTTCCGGCTGGACAGCGTTGATGGAAAGGGGAGCCCGGTGAAAAAAAGGGCAGGCAGACAGACAGACAGTTGGTCAGCAGGGCACTGTTCTGGGGATGACTGTAGCATATACATGATGGTAAATGCTGGTCTTAGCTGTGTGACTGGGAGCCAGTTAGTAACCTCTTGGTGCCTCAGCTTCCCTCCTTATAGGAGGAGGCAATAAAAACATCTACCTCACACTGTTGTGTGATTTAATAATGAAATTATAAATTAATCATAATGAAATAACAAAGCCTTTGGAAATCTTCCTATATGCCTTAGAAGCTTTCTCTATTTAGGTTAACTCATTTAACCTTAACAACTCAGCGGGGTGGGTACCGCCATTATTACTCCCATTTTAAAGATGGGGAAACTGGAGAACAGAGAGGGGAGGTAACTTGCCCAGAGTCACACAGCTAATAGAACAGAACTGGTGTCTGAACCTGGTAGTCTGGGTCCGTAGTCTGTTTTCAACCCAGGGTTAAATAAAATAAAAATAAATTTTAAAAAGTAACATTAAATTTTAAAATAAAATGAAATAACTAATTAGAAATAATACATGAAATGAAATAGAAAAGAAAAAGTATATACATAAAAATTAAAATTTAAAATTAATTTTAAAAACAAATGATTAAAATAAATACAAAATAATTAAATAAAATATAAATAAAATAATGACTGTGCATAAGTATTTAGCACGATGTTGGGGCTATCTTAATTAGTATCAAAGACCCAATTCAAGTTCTCACTAAGTCTTCAGGTAAACCTTTATTGTGGATAATGGATGTTTTTTCCTTCCTAGAATCCACTCTCCTTTTACCTGGTAATAATACCCAGATTTTCCTTTGCAGACTAAATATCCTCCCATGGCGTGCTGGTAAATATTTAACATTCAGCTCTTCAGGAAGACAAAAATCCTGGTTTGTAGTGCTGCCAATTTCTTTGGTGTAAATATCCCCACCATGATG